>CAJNOP010000677.1:69711-96949 GCA_905250075.1 Rotaria sp. Silwood1 | reverse complement strand
TTAGATAGTATAGTATCTGCTACTTTTTTCAGTACTTTCTTTCAAGAGATGAGAAAGATTATTGCTTATGTTCGAGGAAAAACATCAATTACATTTCTATCACTTGCACACACTATCCTTCCATATATTCATGCAGCATTTCTCTAACCGTGTTCACTCTAGCTTTAGTCGTTGCAGCTTTCATGTGTTGAGCATATTTTCTAAAAGAGGCAGATATTAAACTCTTGTTCTCAATAACTAATCAATTCCGAGTCAAACTAAATAATAAAAGGACTATGTGCAATTCACCAAGTATGGAACGTCTCATTTCAGATACTTTGTTTATTTTTAATTATAGGCGCCTTGAAACGAAAATGAACAATAGTTAATTCTTCAAACATATTTTTTCAATAGGCGTGCTACAATAAAAAAAAATACAGAAATTTGTTTTCCCTTAGGTAATAGATTTTTTTAATATGAATTATATAACGATTTCGTATTTCTGTAATTTGCTCAATAGAAAACGTCTTATTCATATTTATTACGGAAATCTTATTGCAGATAGTTTTATGGAAGTGGCTATATACACTCGAGTGCACATAGCCTACTGGCTACGTACACTCAGATAGATGTAACCAATAAATTAATGAATATTAAGTTGTATTATCGTCGTATATACACTTGATTATTTATATAAAAATATATTGTAACTTATTAATGATTTTACTGCGTGAAATTTTTATCAAATTGAAATAAAATATAAATCAAATATTACAACTGCGAAAGTACAGAAGAGTTAATTCAAATAGAAATCAACTAATTTAGTAACATTTCTAGCATGTTTTCTCTTATCTTTTATAGAAAATGTTGAATTTTATTATTTTCAAAGCATTGAGCAAAAATTATGTTATGTCACACTGTTTTTGTTGATCGGTTATAGAGCAAAAGATTCTATTTTTTTTTTCAATTAATTGACTTACAAAATCGGAAACTGAAGAATATGAAAGGTCAATTAGCTTGGAGTCTAGAAAAATACTCTTTATTAAGATAAATTCATTAATTTTCATTTTAATCTTTTTTTTCTATGGAGCCTTACTGATACTTTTAGAAATCAAATGAAATGAATAGATAATTTTTATAATGAAACAGATCCTTTGATGTAATCCTATTTATGATATTAAATAAATATTATTGTATCATTAAAAGAGTCTATTACACTCATTCTTATCACCTATTACAAAAAATCTATCACACTATTATATTTAAATTTAAGTACTGTATTCGTGTATTCGCGTTTCACGATACGCTCATACTAGTTTGCTAGTGTCGATCCTTGATTTAACTCTCAAAGATGAACAAGAATTTCATCATAATTCTTTGACCGCACAAAAGTTCAAAGATAACGATTCTTTCTTAAAAACATATAATTATAAATGTAAGAAAACAAATTGATGATACTTATGATAATACGATATACTTGATTGATTTTCACATACATTTATTTCTCGAATCATTACATAAACAATTTCCAAATATTAATGGTTAATGTGATCCTTTACAAATTAAAATATACACAAGTTTATTAGAGTACTAGATTGTTATTTATAAATAAAATACTAAATCACTGACTAACAATTTCAAATCTGGGCTGTAATAATATTTGGAAAGTTTATGATTCGTTAAATTGTTCAAAAGAATTAATAATTTCATTTTTTAGGATATCTGATGTGATAAAAAACAGTTTTAGCTACATTTGAAAATGTTCAATAGTAAATTAGTAATAACGGTTGTGCATTATCTGCACTAACTTTTGTTATTTTTTTTGTTATGCGGATGTTTTGTCTGTTCGGTTGTATGATCAATTATCTTTACGTGACAAATGTGCTAAATGTATTGAAAATAATAAAATTCAACATTTCCTTTAAAATCTAAGAAAGAAAATTCTAGAAATGTCACTAAATCAGTTGATTTCTATTTGAATTAACTCTCTTCTGCACTTTCGTAATTGGAATATTTGATTTATATTTTATTTCAATTTAATAAAAAATTCACACAGTAAAATCATTAATAAGTTAAAATATATTTTTATATAAATAATCAAGTGTATATAAGATGATAATACAATTTAATATTTATTAATTTATTGGTTACATCTATCTGAGTGTACATAGCCGGGTAGTTATGTACACTCGAGTGCATATAGTCAGTCGACTAGGTTTCAATGAGCGTACATAGCCAGTAAGTTACGTGCACTCGAGTGTATATAGCCACTTCCTAGTTTGATATCTGTTTTTATCTTTGTGGCCATTACAGAAAGTTAAAATAATAATTTTTCTTAATACTAAGGTCATATATAGATTAGATATGCTCAGAAAGATTGATATTTATATTCAAATGTATTTTTGACGAGACTAATGTTGATAGAACACTGGTACAATTCAGTAACTTGGCTCAACATATTTTTTAGGCCTATAGACCCTCTATTGTGACAGTGAGAGAAATAGATTGCAATCTGAATCAAGTGTATCACGTCCCATCAAATGGCAACAACGCAAACAATTTCAGGTTGGTCTTAGTTATGAAAGATAATGATTCTTTTAGAGTTTTGTATGTTCATATCTATATTTTCTTCTCTTTCAAGAAGCACATGTCTTCTCCAAAGAAAAGTACTGCTCATCCTTGCTATCATTATCCTAATTCTTCTGGCCGCTGTCGTGATTGTTATTATTGTTTTCATGATATTTGGCGTATCAGCAACAAGTAAGTTCAAGTTACATGTTGAGTCAACTAAACAGCTTTTTCGGTTAGTAGCTTTACATGTGCTCTACTCACTCTCAAAGTAAATCTTCTATAATTAATAAAAAATATAGATCTTGTTACTCTCTAATCAGTGTTTTAATTTATTAACAGGTAGAAAGTAATTGAGTACCTTCATTTATTTCTAAGTATACATGAATGTTGCATTTAGTTATCTACGTGTTCAGAATAAATGAACACAGTACAGTATCAGCTATAATCCAATCGCTTCTCCATACATGTCAAACCTGAAACTTGAATTCAATTATTGAAAACATACTTCAAATATTCAACTGTTCAAGTATTCAGTTATTCATTTTACGAATATCTGTAGTTCAGTTGTTCGATTATCGGATAGTTGCAGATCGAGTATTGGGTACTTGAATAATTGAATATTTGAACTGAAACTGTTCAAGTACTCAATTATTCATTTTCCAAATAATTGAAATTCAACTATGTAATAGTTGCATAACTGACATCTCGCCACAGCATGATTGTACGGAGAGAGAACTTTGGGGAATAGCGGCACTCATATGATAACACGCACACATCACATGACGGAGTGTGAGTGCGGAGAAGAGAGTTTCCGGGAAGACGACATTCATAGCATTGCATGCACACATCATGCGACGGCGTGAGGGTGCGGTGAAGGGGCTTCCTGAAAGATAACATTCATATCGATGCTCACACCTGACGAGAGTCGTGTCGGTGCGAAAAAGAAGGCACCATGGAAAGGGACGGTGATATGTTTACACGTACACTTGAGACAATATTTTGCAGGTTGGAAGAAATGAGGACGCTTGCATCAGGCGCATCCGTGTTGAGCTGTTCAGTTCGAGTGTATATGGATATTGGAAGGGTCTGGAGTTTTGAATACTTGAATACTTGAATAGTTGAAGTTCAATAAGTATTCAAAGTTTTTTGTAAATTTTACTTCATTCAGCAGCATCTGAAAGTTTCAAGGAGTATCTAAAGAGTGGCATAATTATATAAGTTAACAAAGAGGTAGTAAAGAAAAGATAGAAATCTGGATGCATACTTTGTGCATTATTCTGATAATACTTCATGGAAAAATTTATTGAAGTCCATGTCAAGAATATGTTGTTACATTTATGATCTTTAGAACGAATCATAATTATCCATTTTTTTTTCTGTCTACCGAGCCTAGTATTTTATCATGTTTATAATGTGAACCTTTTCTTGGACAGAACCGATAGTTTGTTGCAATGTTAAAGAATAGGTAATTTTTATTGCAAATACCATGAACACGTGACTGAATACAACCCTAATAATTTTGGTCAGAATTGATTTGTTTTTATGCAAAATGTGTAAATTTTTATTTTTCGTTTTCTGGAAGATTGATATTGGTGAATACTTCATGAGTTTTGAAAAATTCAAGTCATGTGTTTGAAAATTTCATTTCTTATTAGTTTTAAATATAAAATGAGAATCCAGATGCTGATTGATGATGTTAAACATCTTTTCATCATATTCAGATAATAAACATGTACTTTATAAATTGAGAAGTTTAAGTGTGAATTGATTATTTTCTAGATAAACAACTTGTATATTTGAATGAATTGTTTATTAGAGTTGGTACTCCATAACCCATCTCTGTGGCCAAAATTTTAGCTCTGTCGAATTGTTCACTCAATAGATATATATATGAATGAAAGTGAAAAAAATAAGTTGTTTTTAATATATTTAATATTGCAGGTCAACTAATCAATGATTTGTCCGATCACCGCTATCTTTTAATGAAAAGTACCTCAATAAAGGATTGAGTTACAGTAAAAGTTGAGGCGAAATCAATGTACTCTTAAAGAAATATAAATTGCACAAAAGAATTACAGAAAAATCTCATTTTTGATGGGGATCATCCTAGCATAAGTTTAATATTTTAAGTGAGAAGCAACATTTCTTAAAACGACTTACATAGAAACTCATCAAACACTGGAATCCACTATGTGCATAAAAATGACTTAAATTAGTGGTCATCGATTGAGCAAGGATTGATTGTGGGTTATCCGAAGTAGTTCATAAAAAAATTTGTTTTGATACACACATATCGTTATTAGTTTTCTAGAAATAATTATATCTGTAGATGAATTTAATATTAAGATAATTCAGAAAGTTCTTTGAATTTTTTCCGTTCGTTAAATATATTTTTGTTAAAATTTAATCATGATTCAAACTAGGCTTTTTGTTACATATGTATACGTGAGATTGGAAGGTATGAATAAGAAAATATAATGAAGATATATGTGAGAAAGAACTAAGTTTGAATTCTACATTATTTTCACATGTAATGAAGTCCAATTTCATGTACAATACATATATATATATAGAGAGAGAGATCTTCTTCTTAATATTATTAGACTTTCATATATAGATTCGTCACATGATCATGAGAGATATTTTATTTACATGCAGCAGTGCACAAAGAAAGACAGAACGATGTCAAGATGTGAGTCACATCCAAAAAAGTATGCAACCATCGGAGAGATCGATTAGCTATTCAAATAATGTGGCGTATGAAAGTTTTTCAATATCTACGAAACTATTCTCATAGCTATGAAATAGTGGAAGAAATATGTCTTATTGTTTAAACGTCTATTAGGTTATAAATAGCTATTGATTTCTTGTCTTTATCTTAGGATTTTTGAATTGCCATAGTATGTCGAAATGGTTACAGAATTTTTAATCGATGCGCAAAGTGTAAATAGCTACAACAAATTGAAATACATGTGCAACATTTGAATAGTGATAGAAACCTTTAAATAGCTAATAATAAGTAATTGTATGATCATCAAGTAGCCGTAGATTGCTTAAGTAGCTATTAGCTTTCTTTTTCACAAAAGTATCTCTTTTGAGAAGTTACGTATTGGAATAATACTTGCCATTGTAGGAAACAACTAAAGTTACTCTAATCTCTAACAAAAGCTCTCATTTTTCTAATTGGAACCGTTCAAAGAGGTTATTTGTATAAGTCTGCAGAAAAATAACTAGTTTCAAGAGTATAAAATTCAGAAATTGTTATTTTCTGTCATTGTTTTGTTTCTAGTTACTTGCATTCCCTCCTGTGCCAATGGTGGCAACTGTACAGCAACAAATGTTTGCACTTGTAAGTTTTCAGCTTTAATGAATTTTATATTTGATGTTTGTTATTTATCTTAGGTGACGGGACGATGTGGACAGGATCCTATTGTCAGACAGGTTTGTATCAAATGAAGCAAAACCCATCAGCATTTATTTATGAAATCTTTTTTAGCTGTTCGCATTTTCTGGAGCTTCGATAACACGATGCAAGATTTATATAACAATTTTAATGGAGTCGGCGTTAACGGGCCCACGTATGGTTCACCGGGTTACAATGGAGCCGGTGCATGCCTTTGGTTGAATCAAGCAGCGAGTCAATCAGCATCTATCAATTCAACATTCGTCAATATGGCATATACATCGTTCACATTGGAAGTGTGGATGTATGCAAATACGCTGCACAATAACAATCCGTATACAGATAATGCCGTTTTCGGTCAATTTCAGCAAAATATTCTAGATCATTCTCTTTACATTGTGATTCGTAATCAACGTATCTATTTTGGATTTTTCGCTGATGACGTTTCTGGGACTCAGGTAAGTGAATGCTGTAAGAATCTTGATAAATCAATATAAGGTGTTGTGAGTGATCTAACAAATAAATTCAACAAATTGTTATGCTTCATTGTCGCTTTCAAATCATATTTTTCGATTTCGCTTAGGTATTGAATGTAGGTCAATGGTATCATATGGTAGGTGTGAAGTAGAAAAGTTTCTCAAGCGAAATATCCTTTACGTCATTAATTATAGGCATATATTTATGATTATTCGACCTACACACAATACGTCTATGTGAATGGCTATTTGGATATCTCACGTAGTTCAGCTGGACCATACCAAGGCACATCAGGGTAAGGAAACATTTGATCGAAAAGAAACCATCACTTCTATAAAATACGATATTGCAGGAATTTAATACTTCTCATTAATCTAGAGCTGCTCCTCCCTTTTTGTAAAAAGCCTTTTTAAATTCAATAATGATTCATGATGTGTATACAAATTTGTTTCAAAGGTGATGATAGTAAACAGAAGAAACTCCCGTATGAAAGATGAAACATATCGTCACTCTGATGAATATTGTACTATACAAAAATCCAAATTACTTCTCATCTTTCGATCCACTTAGACATGTACATGTGAATTGATCTTGTTTTTAATCTATGAAAAGTGAACACGATCTATTTTGCTAGTAAAGTCAAAACGAAGACTCTTACGTCAATCTTATTTTAGCTTTTCCTAGACAGAAAAAATAGAGTCTAGAAACAGAAATTCATCTGCGTCTGTTTGCTTGAAACATAGTTACTATATGGAAACTACAGTACAAATAATCATTTGCTAGTTATAGCGAAAAGGACCATATCCGTTAGCATCAAAAGGTGAGAAATACAAAATGTGTTTACAGTGTGAAACGACTATATTCACTCTGAATTCCATCGTATACGACCGTATTTTGGTGCATTACATTTCTCAGTATTACGACTGCTATCCTTTGTGTGTGATATGAAGAAATACTATACTAATATTTAGTCATGTTACACATGAATATACAACGATTTACGACCATTTAAGAATGTGCCTGTCGATCTGAAATGCTGTTAGAAACGATGATAATTCTTTTTAAACTATGATATAGTTCAATCCATTGTTCAATGAACCATACATGAAGATGTTATGCAATAAAATGTTAAGAGCTAGAGAGTGAATTTGAACATCAGATTATGATAAATAAAAAAGAAATTTTATGAATAAAACGATAATAATCTTTTTGCAATAGAAATAACAGTAATATAATTAATTTTAAATAACTGTTTCTAGTTTTGTTTTACTTTATAAATCAATATATAGACCGTTTTAGAGGAAACAGGACATAACCACCTTTTCATTTGATTTTCATTCTTCACATGTTTTATTCTTCTGAATAAGTTCTTTTAGCATAGGCATATGGTTGAATCCGTGGAGTTTCTACTAAATTCTGAGAGAATTGTTTTTTTTCAATTATATATAATAGGCTAGTTAAACGTAATTTTGTCGAAAAAAGTCGAAGGTAACAATTAAAGTCTTTTTAATCGTGAAAAGTATGAACTTCAAGTCATCTTTAGGAATACGCCACACACATGAAGAGTATCTTGTAATAAATTGTTAATCATAGTTTTCGTAATTTTTATGGATATAGAGATCTGAAATTTTTATCGCACATTTATCTGATCAAGATCTTTTACTTCTGGAATGAATTTTTAGGCCCATAGCCACAAATAACGATGAAAATACATAGACAAGACTGTAGTACATAAATGTTCGTATCAGATTTTTATATATTTTTGTTATAAAACTGTCGCAAAAATTAGTATAAAAATTGATTTATTTTACCACTAGCATTAGCTAGAGAGCTAAAACTTTCTGAAATAAAAGATTCTGATAAGATATATATGTGACAAAAATTTCATGTTTCTATGCGAATCAAAAATCTGACAAAAATAAGCTTAACAATTTATCATCAGTTATCATGGGATACTGTTTCTGTATGAAGTGTTCTTCAGAATGATGTGAATCTCCACACTTTTTAAGTCAAAAAGGGTATTATTTGTTATCTTGCATCATTTCCGACGATGTTACGTCTAACTAGGCTATTATAATCGAAAAAAGCTTTCTTCTAGCACACTGGCATGGAATATCTTTCTTCCAAAAAGTGTACGAAAGCTCACGAATCCACCCATATGTAAAAATGTACTATTTCAGCTGATTATCAATTTAAAGTAGGGACGCACCAGTTTTCATCAGTTTTTGTTTTCGGCAACCAAGGTTTCACCTATAACTGAATCAAACAATACTAGTATCTATCTGTTTGCTCTGTTTTTCTATCTCGGTTATATTTCTTGAATCTAATGATATAAGAAAGCTGATAACCAGTGGGAATTTTTGAGCCAATTGCTGGTCAGTGTTGGTTTCACTATTGTGTATGCCTAACATGATTTAGAGCGTTTTATATTTTTCTTAATTTCGTCCTTAATAGCTTTGCCATCTTTTGAACAAATACATTACGTAGGCCAAATATTTTTCTACAATGTGAAATTTTCGATAGCTCTGAGCGCGTTTTGATAACCAATGTGTAAGAATTTTGCTATATGACCCACGACCAGTTACAGTCTGGTGCGTTCCTAATTAAAATTAATTAATTAATTGATTGATTAGCTAACACCTAATCTCGAATTTTTAAAATGCTAACGCCCATTTTTTGAATAGGTTTTCAACGATACAAGTTAAAGGGATCGAGTTTTCACCATTACTAAGAGCAAGATTGGGAACGTCGATCTGTATCAAAATTCATCATGATCAAAGATCCATTGTAGTTATTTACAGTCAGATACCTTATTTGTCGTTGATTCTCCTGAGTTTTCGTGACAAGTTCACATCAAATTAGACCAGAATGTAGTTCTAATCGTCCTGTATTTGTGCTAAAACTTTTATGTTTTATAATCGAAGTGTAAGGAAAAAACTCAAGAGTAAAATGCAAAGATTTGAAAATTTCAGCAAAAATACAGAACGCTTTCAATATATTTTTCTCTAATTTGAAGTGAACATGTCACGAAAACTCATGAATATAGGGAAGAAATAAGATATCTGACTACTTACAACTATACTAAAGATCTTTGAACCTAATGAATTTTATAGTGATCGACAATGTTAGGATTTTCAAAAAAAATGCGGCATTAGTTCGTTGATATCTCTCTATTGATACAATAAAAGAATCCGAAAGGCTCAGGATAAACCCTATAGCATGAATTGCATCTATGATGAAATTTTCAGCAAGATCGGACCAGAAAAACGTTCTCCGAAAAAAAAAAGTTGTCTAGAGACTTTGACAAGTTCTGAAACAAAAATATTTCTTATCATAACCTACAGATTCTGAGCAGAAGTTTCAATTGTTTAGGATTGGTTTCAAGCTTTCCTTTTAGTTATAAGAGCAATTTTTCGATTGTGTATTCGTACCCATCAGGTTGTTAACAAAAAGTAAATTGATTTTTTTTTGATAACCTAAGCATTATCAGGAAAAGCTTAGCAAAGATATTTTATAACTTCAAGAGTTCCGTACAGAATGTACTATTCAATTCTCAAAAATCCAGTCAGAATTCGAAGTTTTTCAAAAGTAAAAATTCATGAAGTGAGAGCTGATATCTTTTTTGTGTCGCGTCGGTAATGCTTGCTTTTTACTGATGATTTCTCCGAATGAAACTCTCTAATGCTAACTTTTTTGAGGGTATCTAAAGTAGCTTCATATATATGTAACATACAAAAACTCAGCTCTGACAGGATTTATTGTTCTGAGATATACGTATTTTTAGTTTGCGAAGTCACATTTCTAACGAATGAACTGGTCAATATATGTAATATAGATTTTATTCCAAACAGAAAGACGACACATAATATTAAGAATGATACAAGATTGAAATGCTTTCAATGTCAAGGTTATTCTTTAAAACATTGAAACTTGAAGCATAAAATCGCTAAAATAGATGTACGAATATTTTGTTATCGCATATCATTTGGGGAAACTTGAGGAATTTGACAGGTATTACTACATGATAAAAAAAATTTTCATTCATTGTACAGAAATATCATTCGAAATTAAAAGTAGAATTTCACGAACAATACCAAGTATAAAGGAATATAGTGGCAGTAGTGCAACTATTGACTGACTTTTGACAAAATAGCTATATAAAAACAAATAATATTGCATATATAAACTGAACTGAACTAGTCAACTGTAGTATATTCGAAATAAGGTTTTCTTTCTTAACATGTAAATCAAGTTTTATATTACGAAAAAATTGATTTTGTGAAGCGACTTGCTCTTATATGTCAATTCATCTATGGCATTTATCTTGTACTTTACTTGCAGCATACTTATCTCCTGATGTGGCTATACGCATATCTGCATCTTGCCAGTCTAATGTCAAGTGAATTGAGTCTCGATGAACGTTATTTGTGTATAACTAGCTCAGAGTAATTTCATAATCAATTATACCAAGATTCAAACAAAACACCTTAGGATCATGTGTCGAATAATGTAATCAATCCAATAGTGATGCAGTATCATAGTATCGATTGAGATAAAAAGAAGTAATGTCTAGTATATGAGATTATCTCAGAAAACTGAACTTTAATAGGCAAAACGAAAAGCATTCGATTTCAATGATTTTCAATTCCCAGTAAAGTTTCTGTGCTTGTGAAAAGCTCGTCTGTGACTTCACTTCTAAGTGCTTATCAATTCCAGATTTTAGAGCCATAAAAATATACACTGAAAAGTTTTATAAATGTTGGAAGGAGTCAGGTGATCATGCATCTTGTTTCAGGGCCTTGACTATCGGTACGAACAACGTCAATGCACCGAATAACTATTTTGATGGTTGTCTTGATTCGATTGCATATTTTGGTCGAGCAAAGAATGCAACGGAAGTATTGGATGATGCTACTAATGTGGCCTATCTATCTTTCGATGATAATAGTCTTCTTGATAGCGGTCCTTTACTGATTAATGGAACAGGGACGAGTTACTCTTACACATCATTGGGTCGAGTCAATGCTGCTCTTACACTTTCCGGCAGCTCCTCCTATATTCAAATCACAGGCCTGAGACGTTTGGGTACAAGTGGTTGGCCATATTCGGTTGCCATTTGGATCAAACCTACAAGCAGTTCTGGTGGAACAATAATGCATTTGAGTTCCGGAACGGCTGGAACCGGCTCCTGGTGTATTCCAATCATGGGTTTCACTTCGGCCGGACAAATTGCTATTAATAGTTGGAGTGGTGGCAATGTTGTCCTTACTGGACCTATCGTTTCGCTCAATTCATGGACTCATGTTGCAGCAACCTATTCATCAAGCAATGGAGAACGACTGTATGTCAATGGTGCTCAATATGGTTCATCGTCGAGTACTTACACTTTTTCCGCCAGTAGTGTTCCCATGACGATTACACTCGGAAATTCACTGAGTGGAATTGGATATTGTGCCACAGGCACGATACAGATGGGACAATATAGTGGGTCGTTAGACGAATTTCGAGTCTATGCACGTGAACTTACAGCATCAGAAGTATATTCACTAGCACATCCATAAACAGTGAATATGGCAGTACGTTAAAATATTTTGACATGCACCAACATGACTCAATCTACATTTACCGATTAAGGCTTTCTTACTGAACTATTTGATTGGGGGGTGATGGATGTGGTTGTGGGTGAGCATGGTTCTAGGTGTGGTTGAGTGTGGGTTTGAGCGGGGTGTGGGTGGGTGTAGTTGTGAGGTGGCGAGTAGGTATGATTTGGATGGAGGGTGTGGGTGAGTGAGTGTGACTGTAGGTAATAGAACAACCATAAGAGAGAAAGGCAACGGAGAATGTCAAAAAAAGAAACGAGAAATATGAGCAAATAATATAGATACAAAATTAACTTCTCAAAGTAAACTACGTTTGTTCATTCATGCTACATGTATAAGTATTAACCAAAATATTTGTATATTTCTTTGTAGTAATATTACAAATGAATGTTTTAAATAGTTAAAGAATTTCATTGTGAGTGAAACCATACAAGAGTAGCAAGGTATGAATGACTCTAAGGCCCATACGGTTACGATGTCAACAAATCTCAGCCAATTCGGCACCTCTTTAAAAAATACGTAGGATGCAACTCTGATATGGTCATAAACCGCTTCAGTTCTCGATTCTATTTTTTGGAAGCACAGGACACTACTTTCATTCTACCAGAATAATGTAATCAACCATAGTAATTGCTTAAACTGATAGTTGTCGCAAACAAACCATCATTGAGAATAGGAAGCAAAAATAACTTTTTATCTAACTATATCACATTGACAAGCTAGTCAATCAATGAAAATCATATCATTTTCTGGAAATAGGGTCGTTCTATGGGCTTTGTATCATTTACTTGAGAGAATGCTTTCTATTGATTTTGACTATCTAGCCAAATAAAAGGTGGTTAAAAATAATCTACGTGTGAAATGAAAAAAACTTTGATATCGAGAGTTTGGAGAACTAACAAGTTCGGCAATACTTAAACATCGAGGTGTATCTCTAAACATAGAAAAAAACATTTCATCCAGAAATATCATGCACTTTGTATGAGTTTATTTTATGAACAATTTTGTAACAATGAACATTGAGTTATGCACAATGATCATTATTCAGTTCAAATAGGTTTAAACATCTTTTGTTTGTTCATTTGACTTAACAAAGAAATCAACTTATCTCATATGAACTTTATTTCAATTTTTGTTAACATTGAAGTTATTTCCGAATTTTATCGAAAAAATTTCTTTGAAAAAAACTAGCTTTTGAATCTGGACTGAGCCATGAAAAAGATAGCCCGTTTCGAGTCCTGGTACCGATTCTTTAGTTTAAATTAAAAGAATAGTTCAATGACGAAGAACAGTTTTTATTTCTGTGAACATTAATTTTTATGCTGTTTAACATCTCAGTTTTAGAATTTGACACACAAATTATCCATTGTAAAATGTTTTGCATCGCAACACCACTCGCAGATCGAATTGAAATTTACAGTATCAATGTCAGACCAGTTGAGTTCAATAAAAGTTCTAGATTGGGTAAATAATGATACTGCTTTTGTATACAAAGTAGTCCCTGCTCTTATACCGGTTATTTCCAATGTAATGTTATCATACCAAGCTGCGCAGGAATAAAATGAATTTATTGTGAATGTATTCGTAGCTGCATTTGTGATAGTCATAGGACTACCATATCCATCAAAGGCAAGATATGGAGGACTAACAACACCCGTTCTATAGCCAGTACCAGGATTACTATCATTTAAACCATTTAAAACCAAAACATTTTCCCAATTTAAACCACTATAGCCGTTCGGTACTGGAACACCCGATGTGTTTGTTATATTGGTTATATCATCAAAAGTGATTAATGACGAAGATTCTGGACAGGCTAGAAATAGTAAACATTTTACAATTTACAGATTCAGCTCATCAATAACTTTACAATAAAACGTTTTAAATCTTTTCCCATTGTCTGAATCAAATGAGCTGATTGTTTTTGCTATTATTACATGTTTTTATTCATAAGAAAAGCAAAACAAAATATCAGAGGAACTGGTGATAAATCAGAAATTGCAGTAGAATTTGAATAAAACTATGAAAACTGTCAAAGTTTCGGTTTCCGAAACAATAACTACTAGTTTCTTTCTTATTAGTACGACTGAAATTTTGTAGTATATTTAGTAGGTATAGTTTTGAGAAGCATGTATTAATATGGTTCTTTGTTAGCAATAACTTGGAACAATCTATTATCGACAGCATAATTAACCAATACACAAAAAATGATTTAAATAAACAGTACTGAAATTTCTTCAGTGAATAGAAATAATGAGACAGACTCCGGTATTTATGGAAAAAATATTCAAATTAATAACATAAAATAAATCTGTTGATTCGCTAACTAATAGCATGCTTTACTGTAGAATAAAGACACAGTTAATGAAATGAAAAAAAACTAACATCGTATAATTCTTACTCGACTTTCTATTCCAAGACAATTGAACACTAAAAACCGAAAAGAATAGAGCAGCAATGATAACGATGGCAAACATAGTTGATTTTTCTTATTACAAATGATTGATATCGAGCATTGAAAGACCGCTTAAATAATCTTACTTCAATCATTAGTGGGAGCTGACAGCATGTGGTACACAGTCTTACTATCGATGCTAAACAAGAAAAACTGACGATGTTATTTTATGATACAAATTAATAAGATTGACGTGAACTATTTTGTATCAAACGTTTCTTTTAATTTTGACAAGGCAACAGAAATGTTTTGAATTATATGAATACGTATAATAGATATATATAAATATATTGAATTTTTTTCTTTTTAATATTTATTATTGTTTTGGATTATTGATAACTGATAACACAAAAAGAAAGAAAGAAAAAAAAGACAAAAAAATGATAGACAGAAATATGAAAAAA
Source organism: Rotaria sp. Silwood1 (assembly GCA_905250075.1). Classification (NCBI taxonomy): domain Eukaryota; kingdom Metazoa; phylum Rotifera; class Eurotatoria; order Philodinida; family Philodinidae; genus Rotaria; species Rotaria sp. Silwood1. The sequence continues at coordinate 82,060 of CAJNOP010000677.1, read as the reverse complement.
GAATTCCAAGAAAGAAGAGGAAAGAAAAATTGAACAATAAATAAATAATAACGCAAGGCCTTTCGAATTTGTTCTTTTTCAAGCGAGCGTATCGATTGTAATAAATTGTTGTGTATAAATATTTAATCCCTAAATACCTAATTCGATCTTTTAATAAATGCATAAATATATAATTTCTTAATAACTAATTTTAAAAAACCAAATGTATAGTCTCTAAATGAATAATTCAGTTCTTTAATTGCATAAATATATAATTTCGAAATAAATAATTCAATTTAAAAAAATTAACTTTTAAAACATAGTAATCCGTCTGATTGAGTTAACCCTTTGTTATATGATGGTGGGAGATCTCATTGGATTGTAATACCTTCTTAACGAGAGTTCATCTATAAAAAATAGTCTATCAACTAGAGAAAGGTCATAAATTGTTTGTATAATAATGATCCATAGGTGAAGAAAAAGAATTCCTTGATTTTGATAATCATCTAGAAAAGAAAAGAAAAACGAGAACAAGAAAAACACAGAAAATAAAATCTAAAACAAAAAAAAGGAAATTTTTGTTTACACGAAGTTCATATCTTTAAGAAAAAATTGTTTTTATAGAGGTAACTCTTATCTATAGAGAAATTTTTCTTTTATTTCTCATGTATATGCATCTATCCCAAATCATTTACCATTTTTTATCTATATCTCTGAAGTTTTCTATTTATTAGTTATTTCTCTTTTAGATTGAATTTTCTTAAATTACATTTCTTTATATTAGATATTCCGCGTTAAATTTTCATAAAATAAATTTTTTCTTTTCTTAAGATCATTTTCTGCTATCTATAGCTTATTATCTGAAGGTACTGGCAAGAGCTTTATTGCTTCTCTCGTGGGTCATTTTTTTACAAGTAGGTGTCTTAGGCTGTCGGTAAGTCTATTCGCGTAAATAACAGGTATGTCATCAAGTGGTGTTCCTTCGAATATTTCCTGCCAGATATGATGAAGTCGGAATCCGAAGTTTACTAGTGATGGGGTGTATGTAAAGTGAAGGAGAATATCATTGTCAACTTGTATTTTTCTTTTTTCATTCTTATTCCATGTTGGCTCTAAGATTGATTCCCTATATTTCGAGTGATTTTTACCTAAGAGTAGGCTTGTAGTTTGTGTATCTGTTACATCCTGAAAGAAACGTCTTGTATGTTTGTCGATAAATTTTGGTGGGTATTTGTTTAGCAATAGCATGATCCTAATCTTATCTACAGTACTGGCCAAAAGTATCCCCGATTCAGATCTCAGTCACTACCAGAGATATTGCTCTGAAAACTTGACTGTATATAGATCTCGATGAATGTAGCTCAGCGGCGAAACTCACGCCTCTATAGCCTGACTCACAAGAGGAAAAAAAATTTTGTTGAATATAAAGAAAGCTTTTTAAAATCATGATGACAATTTTATTGCTTTCTTTTACATATTTGTTTTTTATTATCAATCGAAGAATTACATTGAGTTTTTCAAGAAAAACTAAAGAAGTTTAGCGCTCGATATCGTCATTTGAAATCTCTGATATATATTACGAATAAAATTTTTACAATGTATAAATTTTAGATCAGAGAAAAAATAACATTTTTCGAAGCAGCTTTTTACTTTCAATAAAAAAAATAATATACTTTCAATGAGTTTTGCAAATGTACATGATAAAAGACAGAGACCATTTGAGAAAAAAAATGATTGATTTCTCGGGCTTTTCCTGTAGAACACATGACCTTATTGAAATAAAAATTAATAATAATAAAATGTACTCAATTTGGACATTTCATCACATCTTAGTTTTTCATATATACTTTTTGTAATTTTTACTAATAAATATAATTTATGATCACAATACGTAAATTATCAAGTTAATATTGAACTGAAAAATCCATCCATGCATGTCCAATGAAACTCATTTTAAAAAGCTCTTATTAGTAACATATAGAATATGTCACAGATATAAATTCTTCTGATTTATTAAAACTAGGACAGTTCGTATTAACGAAATCTAGTATTTGTATTGTTTTTAAGAGTAAAATCTGTTGTACTTTTATTAAAACTTCATTATATTATGAACTGTCATCCTTTAAATGAAAACTCATCTTTATTATAAATAAAACGTATATCAGATAAACAGCATATGGTTTGATATTTTTGTCGAATTCAGATGTCGCCTTATCAACTATATTTGATAGCAATTCTTATTTCCTGTCTTATTTTATATTGTCAGATTGCGTACTACGTAGTAACTTGTCTTGTTCTGTGTTTCTTTCGAATGAAGTCGCTGATTTTCGTCGTAAAACTACCGTAGTTTTGTATAAATTATCCTATCGGTTAATATGAGTGCACCAATGAAAATGATTTACTTTTATCCTTCAAAATTCAAGTGAAATAGTTCGTGAAGTTGTTTTTTTTTAACCGAATACTCTTATCTTAGTTTGGAATCACGAAGTTAAAAGTAAGTTATCATTATCTTAAAACTTGATTTAATAGATTTTCTTTTTGTATTTTAATATAGTAAAAAGAAACCATTCGAAGCACAAGATATATAGGAAGATTACTTAAATACCACGTGACTGAAGAGTTATTATACTCATTGAATCAGATCATTGATTTCTATCAGTTATAATATAAAAAGAAATGAAAATCAGCCTGTAAGTGATAAATATTAAAGTGACAAAGAAAAACGAACAGCTGTTCGTATGATAACAAAATGTGTACGTTTTTGTGGTATGATTGATTCATATCATTTTATTTTTTGTAATATGTAAAACTTACTTACCTATGTTGAAGGAACAGTTTTTTTTTTCTTTCTCAATATATAAAATATTTTCTTAAATTAATTTATTAGTAAGATAATCATGCTTGTAGATGATGCGCATCAATGCGATCATCATGGCTAATAAAAAAATGTTCAATACTTTTTTTACTTCTTCATCCTATGTTTTACTTCCAATGAAAATGTCTTCCGTCAATTCAAGGTAAGTCAATAGTGTATAACTTCTCTTTTTTTTGTTTTAAATCTATATCGATTTTGATTAAATATAAATGTTACTTGACTTTTCGAGGATAATAGCTTTTTTGTGAAATTTTTATTGTAATATGGATAACTGATAGTCTTCGATTCATATTTTTCATAGAAAAAAACAAAAATTTAAAATATATTGCTTATCTAATGATTTTAGAAGAATATCTTCCAATTTATCGAATGTGAAAAATGATACATTGTCAGTGTGTACATTCAATGTTCTAGCACCATGTTATAAACGTTTATCATCTGAAAAGGATCGTGAAAGTCTTCATGAATCTTTATGGCATAGACGTCATTCATCAATAATAAATCTTCTTCAATCTCTTGAAATTGATCTTATTTGTTTACAAGAATTTTGGTTTAAAAATCCATTATTTATTCAATTATATAAAGCAAATTTATCACCAAAATATTCATTTTATACACTTCAACGAACAGGTTTTCTTGATGATGGTTTAGCTATTCTTATTGATTCGAATCGTGTAAAATTTATTGATAGATATGATATGAAATTACATGATATTGGAAATCGTATTGGAATTTTACTTAATCTTGAATTTAATGGAAAAAATATACTTGTAATAAATCTTCATTTAACATTTCCACATAATAGATTTGAACGTCGTGTAAGATTAAAACAAATGATAAAATTTCTTGAATTAATACATAAGTATCAACAAGCAAATAATCTTTTAAATCAATGTTCAATTATTTTATCAGGAGATTTTAATACAACATATTATAATGATAATGTTTATCAATTAATAGAAAAAGATTTTCAATCATCTTTTAAATTTATTCATGGATATGAACCACATGTAACACATTTAACACATAGACGTGAACAATTAGCAGTTGATTTTATTTTTTATAAGTCAAATATTCTTCAACCAATGTCAAGTGAATTGATTCCACTTGGTTGTAATCATTTATTTTGGAATGATCACACTCATTGGACATTAAGTGATCATCGTGCCATTGTTACGAAATTTAAATATATCAACAACAATTCATAAATTTATTTTTATTGTTTTTTCTTATATATTTTTTTCAAAAAAAAAAAGAGCAGTTTGTTTGTTATTGATAAAGATTTTCTTTTCTTACGATTAATTGTTTTCGATTCAAAGTCGATAAACATTCGAATTATACACAGTTAAGACCTTCCCTTCATCCTAAAATCGATCTCAGCCCAGGACCGTTCAAATGGCATGAAATTTTCAGCCTGATATCATGATGTTTGGCGAGAATACCAGTCAAACAAGGATCAAAAATAGCGAATTTGGTTTCCTAAAATTCTCAGTCCAGATCCATGTGATGCATTTAAGTTGTCTTTTTTGTTCGAAAGAGCATACCAGGATGAAGAGAAGTACAGAGTCTTTTTTTAACGCTTACTTTTTAAGGGAAAAAAAGGGATCGAAAGTTCAATGACTCAAAGAACCCTTAGAGTTACATAAATGTCTGTATATATAATTTTAAAAAAAGCCCTGTACTGCACTGCATCTTGACACACTCTTTCAAACAAACAAAAAATTCTTTGAATGAGTATTAACAGCGAAATTAAGGAAACGCGCTCGAGAAACTATAAACGAAGAAAAAAAACGAAAAAGATTTTTTTGTTATTTTTGAAAACAGCTTTTTCTCGAAGAGGGGCCGGCAGAAATCTTCAAAATTTTTTGAAAAAAAAGAGGTATTGAGTAAAAATTTTTGTCGTTTGTGAAAGATCTGAAGACACGCTATCTTCTCCTGCGTTTAGCTCGAACTCGATGATTCTGAAGAAAAGTCACTTTGTTTGGGTGGGGGAAGGGACCTTAAATCATATATTTATAATGAATGTTAAAGCCTATCGAGTTCAAACTTATCGAACTAGGATACGACCGAACGGTACATCTACACTTCTAATAAGATTTTCTAATTGACATTAGTCACTATCCAAAGGTCAGCCTATTCTATGCATCGAGCAAATGACTAAACTGCATCATGTCCAAAAGAGGTGGTGGGTGCGGGTGTGAAGCCTCTGTTCATTCACTATGATATACGTACAATATGTGATATTTTCCTTGATATGGAATACGAGAACAATTAGGTTTTTGTAATATCATGAAAAATATTTTACTCATATGTTTAAAATAAGCTTATATAATAGTCTACTCGAATTCAACCCAACAGAAATCATGTTGGACTCAAAGATTCATTGTTTATTTTATTTTTGAATTTTATTAAATATAGATAGCACTAATGATATTGTAAAACATTTCAATTATGAGTATAAATTGCAGTTCTTGTGGTTTTAGAAAATAATCAGAGCTACAGCTTCCGTTCGAATGTAGATTCTTAAAAACTATCTTTGTAATTGGTAATACAGTACTTACATGCTAGATTGTGAATATTAAGTTTTTTTTAAGCTTGTTCATGTTTATTATTCTTCCAACAAGCGAAACAAAACAAAATTATGAATAAAAATGTCAATTAGCTATATTAAAAAAACTAGAATTTGATGTAGTGAATGAATAAAAGTTTTTCTTTCTACGAAAATCATTCACAGATGATAGGATATCAATGATTCTAGGTCCTATTCAAATGCGATTTCTTCATTCTTTTATCTATTCTTAATTTCTCTTTTCATTCAAGTTATTGATCTAAGTCTTCTCCGAACAGAATCTTTTTCTTTAATGTAATCTAATTGAGACGAGCAAATTATCAAATATGTTTTGATCTCGACTTTAATGATATTAAAATTGTAAATATATTTTACGTGATTGAAAATTATTGTTTATGTTAATAATAATCAACCATAATCTCGATTAATTTGGTTATTTTTAGTGAAATTTACATGGTGCATTCGAAAAGTTCCCGGACTCGTTCTCTTAAACAACAACAAAAAAGTACTGTTGAATTAGTATTATTACATATGCATAGTTCATGTAGTCCTGTATTTATGGACATGATAGACTCTGCTAAATAAAACATATATATAAAGAAACAGCATTACATTTTAGCTCACTCTTTGTACACTGACAAAAAACGCAGAATTCAAGCAAAGTTTTATGTTTTGAAACAGCAGCCAGCATTTAAAATTTATGAATATATGATGACAGTTTACAGTAATAATGGTCTGTTATCTACTGGGATATTTTAATGAATTTGTCGTTTCAAACGCGAACAAAAAAAAACTAGATGGTATTCGAGTTTCGACTCGAATACGAAATGCAGTGCGAAGAACACGTATCGACAATCTGAAAAACGAATTTCGAATTGAAATCGAATAATCGCTCTAAATACTATCGGAATTCGTTCTCACATACTACGGCAAGGATTTCAGATAACTGACGGTGTTTCAAAGTTAGCAATAATCGATAAAAATACATTTTGAAGAAAATAACTGATCTAACCTAGGTCTGATATTAAAGGCATCTATTCTAAAATTTATTACTACAGAAATTCTATCAAAGCATACCGACAGACTTCTAGAAAGCAATGTGCAGTGATAAATTATGTGGATTATTCATTATTTGCTATCAGCTATATTCACAATTGTTTGAATATGAGCAAAGTGTGTAACGCCTAAATTTGTTTCAATTTTTCGACTTTCAAAACGAAAATGCAGAAATTGTGTCATACTTGTCGTTTGGGGACACTGTTCATAAGAAAATGAAACTGGTGCACAACAATATCGATACAAAAGGTAGCAGTTCGATTTTGACACTTCAACCTCACCTTTCAACTATAATTTCACCAGTCTTCGTTCTTAAAATTATTGACTTTGGATGTGTATGTATAGAAAACGAACTACTGCAGAGATGCTTTGCATCTTAATTATCCTGAAGCTTTAAAAAAATTGAAGGCCACAAAAATTTCTCTTTTTTAGACTCTATTCACATGTGAACCATGTATGACAAGAAAATTTGAAAAAGAGGAGTTTTTTTTCGACCTTGAGGCTTTTTCATAACGATTGAACAAAGATTTTCTGAGTTTCAGTTCTCAAGATCACTGTGACAGAAAAAGTAACATACACGTGCGTACGATGTAGCTAGATATAAAGGAAACTCGCGAAGGACTACATGAATATCATTATGACCTGGATTGATACGCTAAGTATAAAGATTTTTCTTGCAAGTTTTTTATTTTATACTAACAAAAAATAATTATTGACATTTATAATTGATGCTTCACTTAAATCCTCTTGGTCAATAGGTCAATCATCGCGACGAATACTGGTTTCATGTGTCGAGCTTGGATGACAGTATAGTGTAAAATGTAGAAGAGCATTTTATTCTAAATTTTGTTGAAAACAGACATCTGAAATAGATGTTTATCATATTATTATAATTATTGAACAAACCAAAACATTTAATTGATTAGGCCTCAATGATTAGAGAATTGTCTTTTTTTCTAATTTTGTGTGTTTTCTACTGTATTTCTTTTTTGATGATAGGAATCTATAGATATTGAATCACTGGATAAAGATCATTAAAAAAATTAAGCTCTGTAAATTGTTTTATTTGTTTTCATCTTATACTGTGTTTGAAGTATATGAGGAATTTTTCGAAGCTGATAATATGAGTAAGAACAAGTTAACCGAAACGTCGAGTGAGGTTTTGAAAAAAAAACTAATTTTGGATAATCTAGACGACACAAAGATTTATTGTTTTAGTAAAATGAATTTCTGCATGATTTCATTCAAATATATGTGTTTTCGTTTGTTGTTTATTATTTTCAGTTATCTTACTCGCTAAATTGTTCAAAGTTTGGAATACTAATGAGCAAATAGTAAAATATTTTCCAATATTTTTAGATAATACAATTAAAATTACGAAAAATACTCATAGATCTAACTGCTTTGATCTTTTATGAGAAAAATTCATGAGTACATATATAGCATGTGGATCAAGAAAAGTTTGAATAAATTGACGCAAATGTCAACAGTCTTATTATGATTGATCCTAATAATAATAAATCGTTTTTCTACGACATAAACAAAATAGTTCATGGTGAAATTCATCTGAAAATATCGTATGACGTCTTTTATTGTATAGACTTTAGAGAAAATATTCATCAAAAGTCTATCAATATCAGATCACGTTTTAAAAAACCGTCTTATTCTTAATCATAATAAGGAACCATTCTTGATTGCTATCAATGAGAAGGATGTATCTTCACTATGACGGTTAGATAAAATTTCCTTTTTACTTGAAACTTTGCCTATTCTTTATTGTGAAGTTTTTGAATACAGACAACCTCTGCTTGTGATCATTCTTGATGTGGTCAGATTTTCTTGAGTGTTGAGTATTTTTCAGGTGATTTCTTTTAAAGAATGACAATTTCAAAATGTATCAAGCTGTGTATTTTCTTGATTTTTCGATCAATCGTATGTTGTAATAAGACACGTTCTTATTATAATCGTTTCAATGTCATTAGCGATATATGCAGTGCTAAGAACTCGTTTAATAAAAGTTGGATGTGGGTGTGGGTGTGGGTGTGGATCTGCGTGTGGGTGTGGGTATGGATGTGGGTGGGTGTGACTGAGCATCAAGAGATAACTAACACCCACACCCCACACCCACACCCACATCCTCCTCAAGGGCTATGCTATGGAGATACCCATAGGTGCTCATGGGCTATCCTATAGAGGTATTCATAGGTCCTCAAGGGCTATCCCATGGATATATCCATAGGCGCTTAAGGACTATTATATGGGGATACTGATAGCCTCTCGAGGGCTATTATATGAGAGCACCCATGGATTCTGAAGGGGCGTCCTATAGATACCCATAGGCTCTGAAGGATATCAGACAATAATGGGATTAGGCTACAAGTGGTACAAGGGATATAAGGGTATAAGGATATAATGGTAGATGGACTATAAAAATATGTGCGATATAAGAGTATGAGGTCGTAAGGCTTTTGATCTATATACATAATATCGCGTATCTGTATGTCTGTTATCGAATGAAAAGTTAAACGTCTGAAGTCAATCGTTAAAGAAGAAACCAGCCGTGCAGTATATGCATGGGCTCTCGCTAGTACTTCATATTGTACTGTACAATATTTGAGGATCTCTTATTAAAATTTTGAAATTATTTTATTTCATATCATCAAAACTGTCAGAAAAGTAATAAAGATAATCAAAATGAAATGGTAATGTGTAAAAATCATTTTCATTCATTCCAAATAACAAATGATAACTAAATCAATATTCATTTTGAAATTGAGATAAAATAATATTATTATTTATCTGACTGTTACATATTTGAGCAAACAAATCAAATTGTTTTAGTTCTCTAATTAATTCTATAAGAGTTGTTGACGTTTTTATACTATTAAATGGAAATCCATCTATATGTCTGATAGACAAATTAATTAAATCGAATGATACTTAGGGCATACCAAAAGTGGTGAGAGCGACACTTTTTTACCCTAAAGTAGGCCTCAGGAAATTTTCTTTCTATACCATCTGATAGAGAAAAAGAAGCTCTATCTTTGTATGCTATTTAATCATACTTCAACTAATATTATAATATTAACTTATTTATAAAACCTATTTCGACACGATATGTGCTGGTTGTAATCAATGATAATTTATTTTTCAACATGTTTCGTTCCCTTTTTTTTCTCTTTATTCTTCATCTATCTTGTTTTTCTTCGTTTCTCTCTTCTTCTTCCTTGACATTTATTCATCGATATGTGTGTATATATGTGGAGAGAGACACATGTTTTTTTAGCTTAATGTGTATGATCAGTTTATCAGCGCATTCTTATAAAATTTAACATTATTTATCTTGGCTTTACATGGGAAAGGAAAAACTTTCGATTTTATATCAAAGTTCGCACTACACTTAATAATTATTCAATCGACCACCTAACTAGTTCTCAACGAGCAGAACGAGTTCGAATATGCAAAGAAAATTTAGCAAAATTCGAATCAGGTGCATGGCGACTATGTGATGTAGTAACAGGTGACGAGTCCTGATTCCACCACACACAGATTGGTCGAAAATCATCAAATTGTGCGTGGGTTACGAGAGACGATCTGCCACATACAGCGGTTAGACGTAGTCATTTTTCACCGAAAACCTTATTTAGCATCTTCTTTAAATTAACTGGTCCTGTTTTAATTCACTATGTGGAACGGAGAGACTCTATCGACCATCAATATTACATTGATTACTGCTTAAAAAATCACTCATTAACAACATCATGAAGCAAAGACCTTCATGTTGTGTACGAGGTATTAAACTTCATCATAATAACGAACGACCATATATTCATCAAGCGGTCTCGAATTATCTCGAATCTAAAGGCATCACAATAATCCCACACTCGCCTAATTCTTTTGATTTATCGTCATGTGATTTTTGGCTATTCGACCTCATTAAAGAAAATCTGAACGATCAAAACAACTCAGAATCGTTGTATCGTGCTGTGTCCATCTTCATGAAGTCTTTAAATGAAGAAGAATATAGAAAAACATTCGATAAATGGATTCAACGGATGCACTTGTGTGTGAATAACAAAGGTGACTACTTCGAACATTTGATGAAATAAAAACAGAGAAGAAGAATAAAGAGAAAAAAAGGAGATGAAACATGTTGAAAAATAAATTATCACTAATTACGACCAGCACATATCGTGTCGAAATGGATTTCATAAATAATTTAATGTCATAATATTATTTGAAGTATGATCAAATAGCATAGAAAGATAGAGCTTCTTTTTCTCTATCAGACGGTATACAAAGAAAATTTCCTGAGGCCTACTTTAGGGTAAAAACGCGTCACTCTCACTACTTTTGGTATTTCCTAAGTATTCATATCAAAAGCGTAAGGAATCTTTAATAAAAGATTTTCCTTTCAATACAATATATGATGCAGTGTTTTGAAAACACTTGATGACACCCTTGAGGTAGATCGATCAGCTTTCGAATTAATCACTTTAACTGTTTATAAAGGACTTTCTAAAGTACTAGAGTTTCGTATGCTACGGATCTTTATTACAGTGTAGCATGCTGATAAACACACATGCTCACCGTCACTGTCAATTTTTAACACAAAACTCAATCAAAAGTCTAGATAGCCATCGTAATAAGTTATCTTTCACTATTATTTATCAATTTGAAATGTACGTTGAATTGTATCATAAATTTGACTGTGGGGATGATGTGAACCACATTCTCCATTACAAATCTTAACTGTCACATTATATACACCTGGAAACCATTCTTCGCAAGGATCTATTGTTAAAAACGTTAATTTTTTTCGAAGATTCAAATCTAAAGTGATTTCTTACCGGTAGCAGATTCACAATCTGGATCGGGTGTCGTATCGAGACTAATACGCTCATCATATTTGCCTGGTTTTTTCGTTTCAATCAAGAAAAACGACGAAACTTTTATTCCGTCAATGGTTTCAACGTTAACGAGCATTTGACCCGTACCAGTTCCATTAACAGTTTGATAAGTCAAATCAAAGACAAATTTAGTATAAGCTTGTGCATGCGGTGGTGCAATAACAAATGATAAGAATTTAGCATCACCATTATCAAATACTAAATGAAAAGCAAAAAATAGTTTTCATTTGTGATAATTTAATAAGAACAACTATTTCTTTTACTTGGACATAGTTTTAGCGATTCGCAAAAATAAATTGGATCCAGATCAACATCTGTAGCTATCTTAATAAATTCGTTAATTCCGACAATGTCACAACCGATAGAACAAATGATTGATAAGTAAGGGTTTGTTGACTTCTGAGTAACATAATCGCATAGATCATTACATGTAGTTGCAATACCCAATTCAATAATACCATCAATCAAAAAATAGATTAACGTGTCAAATGTATCAACACATTCTGGACACCAATCAATGCCATTATTGTTTTGTTTTAATGATGGTGTCAAACGTTTAATGTACTTTGATGGAAGACTATCTTTATGTGTATGTGTAGCTATACCTCCAAAAACGAATAGAAAAATTAAACTCAGAACCTTGTACATCTTTTTTTTTCTATTGATAACATAAAAGAAAATATATGGTGTGCATCGACAATAAATACAGCAGCTATGAGAATGAAACACCTGTTCAAAATAGGATTTTTTTTTTTTAAGATAAATGACCGAAAAGCACGAAAAAGAAAATCAAGGTCCCTATTTTTCTTAATTTTGTGTGAAGTACTTAGAACTATCCAAAATGTTTACGAACAGATAGAGCGTCTTTGCCTAAATCTTTCTATGTTATTTGATCATTATCAAATAAGTAGTTTTTCAAAAAAAGGTAATAAAGCATCGAATAAGGGCCAAGCGAGTTTT
>CAJNOP010000677.1:41082-69611 GCA_905250075.1 Rotaria sp. Silwood1 | reverse complement strand
TTTCAAAAAAAGGTAATAAAGCATCGAATAAGGGCCAAGCGAGTTTTATTTTGTTTAAGACAAATTTAAACTGAGCAGTTTTTTGAATAATTCTGGTTCATGGTAAAACGGATAATACTGACTTTCTAACAGCATCATTAGAAATGATACATATTGATAGCCAACGCCCTCCCAACAATTATGAACACCTGCCTAGTGTATTTAGATTTGTTATCGCATTATTCACACTACCGGATACATATGCATATGAGTATGTTCGTTTTAATTTGAGATATGTATTACTAAGAATACAATCTATGCCAAAAAAATAATTCAACAGGCAGTCCGTATTTCGAAGCAAATTTTCGTTTTGATGACGCTCAAGTCAACCTTAATTCAATTCAATGTCAATATATCTTTGTATCTGAGGATTGTTCAGCAATTATTCCTAGAGTCGAATATGACCTACCTTTAGATGTTTTCAACTCTTTTATCACACCAATCGTCGAAGTTAGTTAACATTAATGTAATAAAGCCAATAGTCGATTCAAGTGCTGTCTTTTGTGGTATGCTATTCATTTGCTATACGGAGTTGTCCTTTCAGATCAAAACCAGCTTAATAAGTCATTGAGAAAGCCTCTTTTGTTGTAGGACTATAAAATAAAAAATAAATCAATTGTTCATCAATGTCAAACAAGAACAATGACTAATACACATTTATCTAAAACTACAACGTCATCTAAAACAAGTGAAACTGAGTTTACTCGAAATCAACAAACAAACAATGTTAACAAAGGAACAGCACTCAATTCTCCATTTAATAATACACAACGATTGAGTAAGTCTTTATGAATAATGCAAAATAATCATCCCGTAGAAATATATTTCGTCAGCTATGGCGAATAGATTTTTCAATTGCCATTTGAAAATTATTCTTCATTGATAGTTTCAAACTTTTTAAAACTGCATTTCATTTTAGTTGCTAAGGAAAATATTAGCATGCTATCAATCACCCCAGAACATGAGCTCATATCAACCGAAAAACAGTCTGCGAATCTGAATGTCGATCACAGTAATTCTCAAAAACTACAGACGAATTGTTTCGATACTGAACCAGCATCAAGATCACCTCAATACCCAAAAAAACGAAAGCAAATCGTTACCACTACACGAAACAACGACACGAATGCCACCACTTCGTCAATTCAAAAGATCCCGATTATCATAGTTGTTAACTCACTTAAGCTTGGAGCTATTTCTCATGCATTTTGTCCGCACGATGTTTCTCGATATCGTCACCAGCAGATTTATAGATGATGTGATTTTTTTTCTGTTTTTCATCTGCTCCTTTTTTTACACTAATATAATGATTTGAGAACAAATACTTATCTTGCCAACATTATTCTCAAATCGTCAATTGTGTTATGATCATGTTTTGGCATAACAACTAAAAGGAGATGAAGTGAATCCCCTTGTTTTTTCGGTCCATCTGAATCATAGATCACCTCAAAGCTCGAGCATTGAACTGTACAAGTGAAAAATGTTGTCTCTACTGTCGCCAGAGACCGTTCGAGACGAGAAAAATTGTTATCTGATAAAATATTCTTTATGAGTTTTCTTTAGTGAATCACAGTTACCTCAGGAAAGAGCATGACCGATGAACTTGAGAAAGAATCACATATGATGACAGAACATTCAGAAAAGAATCGGTGATTGTAGATACTAAAAAAATCATGAAATGACATCAACAGCCTTCTAATGCATGCGGTCAGTTACTAACAGGTAGCAATTAAATGCTCTCAAAAGCGTGAGAATTAAAATAGCTTTCCGGTTGTTCGTAATGACACATCAATCATGTTTCCAAAATTTTAACGCCGAGAAGATTGTCATGATGATGCCTTATTTTTTAATTACATACTACTCCTATGTCGGTTGTGAGTGCCATAATGGAAATCAGAATCCGTACTCATTTCTATAGATTCCTACTTAAAGCTCTCCAATCAGGGTGGGAGTGTGGGTGTGGATGTAGCTGTGGTTGTGAATGAAGAAAGCAGAATTACCTACGCCCACACTCTATTCTTAAATGTTATTGCTGTCGCACTTAAATACAGTTTTAGATACTTTACATACATACAGATATTTCTCCTTTTAAACTACTTTATCATTTTTTCTTTTGTTGTTAAATTTTTTTTATTACATACATGCAGAGCCCTGATGAGTGTTTTTAATATTTTAAGACATAAACACGAAACGCGTCGGCAAAATCATAACTCTGCATTTTCTTTGAATAAATTCTAATATGTTAGCAATAGTGTCCTGCGGAAACAGATTTTTTGGGTTCCCGTTCCCGAAGAAAAAATTTTCTTCCCGTTCCCGAAATGTTTTGTAATTTTTTATTCGTATTTCGATATTCGTGTTCATAAAAAATATCATTATTAAACATTAGTTTTTCGTGACATCTCGTTTTTGCACAGCATAAGAGGTATAAAATTAAAAGTTAAACTAGGACTGGACGTACACTTGACTAATCATACAACTCAGATTTGGATTTGATTGTAAAATATTGAAAATTTCTCTCTGTTAGTAAATCTTTTATGTATTAAATTTCGTGAAATGTCTTCGACAAATTCTACAAAATCGACTTTATCAAAAGCTGAAATTCAAGGTTTAGTAATATCAAGTGATTTATCTATTTCATTTATAAAACCAGCTGGTGTAAGAAGTGAATTTTGGACAAATTTATAATTGAATTAGGATTTAATGAACATCAAATGAATTTGTCTTATTCCTATTGATAGATATTCATTATTTCTCTATTAATAATATATGTATAAATAGCTATTGGAAATAAAAGAACGTTACCTAAAGATCTTTTGATGCACATAAAAAAATAAGACAAAAAGATTTTCGGGAATGCCAATTTCTAATATCATTCCCGTTCCCAAAGTGTCCACGGGAATTCTCGTTTCCGATTCCCGCGGAAAACGGGACGGAAAAATACGGGAAAAAAACGTTCCCGCAGGGCCCTAGTTAGGGTGTGGGTGTGGGTGTGAGTGTGGGTGTGGGTGTGGGTGTGAGTGGGTGTGGGTGTGTGGGTGTGAGGGTGTGGTTGGGCGTGGAAGTGGGTTGTGGTTAGTTGGAAGCCTTTAGTTCATTCACACCCACACCCCACACCCACACACCGACATCCCCCACACCCACCCACAACCACCTACACCCACACCCACACACCGACACCCCACACCCACACCCACACCCACACCAACACCCACCCACACCCTTTTTTCATACTTGTAATGCTATATGTATAGTCTTTTATTTATTTAATAAATTTTGTTTTCGAGATTATATTAAATCGTTTCTTTCAGTTTATATGATATGATGTCTCAAAATTATAGTATGATTTTTATTGCAATATTAATTTTTACTATATTAATTTCAAAAGAAGTGATATTATCGATTTTTTTAAATAGAGAAAAAGATTACGATGCTATTACATATCTGTCGACGATTTCTTATTCATTTCAGAAACTACTGAGAATATTATTGGCATATGAGAAGGACAAAACACATACGAGCATATCTCATACGAAAAGATAATTGTTCTGGTTTAGAATTCAGCTCCTTTTTGCATTTGTTTTGAAATAAATAATTTCTACTCTAAAGAACTCCATAGAATCGGGTTGCATATGCAAAGTTTCTATTGTAATGTGCTATAGAATCAAAGAAGAAACCATAGCGGATTTAATTGAAAAACGAATCTTGAAAAATGCATTCAACAATGACTTTTATTGAAAGAACAAGTCAATTTGTAGAGTGAGCCTATGCCTCTGTTCCGAGTGTGGATTAAGATAATATTCACTCCCTTACCCATATTTATAGCAAAATATCCTTGATAACAACTGAAAATGATTTAGTGTAGAATATTTTAAAAGGTGATTTTTAAAGGCACCAAACTGCAATTGATGATGTTCATGATCAAATTACAGATGGGTGTGGATGCGAGGCGTGGATGATATTAGTGCCAGTGTGTGTACGAGTGAGAATGAGTAAAAGAAGAGAAGATCCTCACCCATACTCCATATCCACTCACTCCCGAACGCCATCGACAACCACACTCACCTTCTATTTTTACATTAATTTCATCCAGACATATTTTCAGTATAACATCTCGTCAACAAGATGTATTGAGCTCAACATTTTATGGTAAATGTATCTCATTTACTTCTACTAGCAGTCCAAATTTCATTGAGTTTGGACAACTTTCTCAAAAACGGTGGTGTTCTTTTTATTGAAAATCTTCTAATATTTCGATTGAGACTTCGAATACATGAAATGGTTTGACAAAAAAAACTTCATTTCTTGCTCGACAAAACTGCATCGTCAACTGTATTTCAATTGAATGAATATTGCGATAAAGGAAACTCAATGTCAAATCATCCATTCTCTATGAAATGAGATTACTTAGAAGTTCTTCGGAAAGAGCATCACCCGATTTTTGGCACTTTTTGAGAGTGTGGATGTGCGTGTGGGTGTCAGGTCTTCGTTGGATTCACACCAACATCCACTCTCCACACCTACACCCATTCACATCCACACCCATACCACACACGCATATGCACATCCACACCCTTCAATTCTTTTTTCAAATTCTCGTGTTCATCGCCTATGCATCTCAGCTTTTGGACATAGACAAAAAGTGCAAATCCCGAGACAACGGTCAATACCATTATCATACTATTTTAATCCTCACAAATTTTGCACTATTTGTTATCATCGTTAGTCTCTGTGTGAGCATCTACAGGGTGTAAAAAAACCATTACGCCCCCCCTTCCAGACCTAAAGACCAAATAGTACCCCCAACAATTTTATACCAAATGAAAGCCCGCAAAAAGTTACGTCTAGTGGTATAGTCAGAACAAATATAGTTTGTAATATTATAACGATTCTAGGCTCAATACATCATTTTCACTTATATATCACAATCTCGAGTACGTCAAAAGCCGTTGTGCTCAACAGTAACTTAAGTTGTGAATCATTAATTATTCAGTTTATTGATAATATTGAATACTAAAAAATGCTTTTTCGAAAGTTTCAGAACTTCGTATGACCCCCATCAGCAGCCTTGAGAGCATCAAATCTTTTTCGCATCGAGCATAACAAGTCAATAAAAAGATCTGTATCATTTTCAAGATCTTTGAGCGTATTCTCCAAATTCGTTTTCAGTGCATCGTAATTGTATCTGCTACGACGATCTTCATTTGCCATTAGTTCCTCAACTTTATCTTTAATAATTGCACCAATATTTTCTGCAGGATTCATGTCAGGACTATTGCCTGGCCAAATTGAATTTCCCCAGAAATTCACATTCTCATCTTCTAAAAGATGTTGTGTTGCATTCGCTTTCATACAAGGTGCCTTGTCGTGAAGAAATATCACTTCGTTCGTATCGAGAACATTGGACGAATCACGAAGAAATGGGATCACCTGTTGTCGAAGGATAGTGTCACGAAAATAAGCGCCATCCCAAGACTGTCCATGTTCTTTTAGCACCCAAAGTAGTTTTTTTGCAGTAAACATGACGAAAACCCCAATACATGTTGCATTGTAAACCATCTCTCGGTATCTTTCATCATCACTGATGTCTTCAATACTTCTTGCCCAAATTCGATCATTTTGATGGTTTGGTTTTCTTACAACATAAATGTAAAATTCATCCGAAGGTGCAACATGTAGAAAATCTTCTTCAGTCCAATCAGTAAGAAAATTTGCTAGCCACTTGCGATCTTCGATATGTGTATTTGTCTTCAGTGGCTTGGCAATCACATGGAAAGCTTTTAATCCTTGCCGATGGCGTTCATTGTAAATAGTCATGTGACTCACCCGCTGTTTTGTTTTCTCTAAAATCTCTCTTGCAACTTTTCGACAGCTACTGCTTTTGACACCACTTGCAGAAGAGATAATGTTTCTGCTCTCCTGATTAAGCACCTGGGGTCGACCACTGCCAAATTGTGTATAACATTCTTCGATAGATTTATTCCAATTTCGTCGTACCCAATCTTCACTGCGACGTAGCTTCTCGGAAATCCAAGGGCGAGTAATAATTGAGTCTCCTGTTCTTGCAATCAGTTCGTCACGTATTTCACGATATGTGACACATCGAATTCTGTCAACGAATCGTTGCTCTTCCGAATCATGAAGCAGATTAGCCATTTTGGTTTTTCAATTAATGTACCATAGAATTGTTTATTAACTAATCAGCAAATTGTTCAACGTCTAACGTGAATAAGAATTACTTGCGCGGACAACAGATACTCAGAAAGAAAATCAATGAAAAAAGTTGAAAATATTTCGACACTCGACCATTTTCTTTTCTGTATTCTCTTCTTATCTGTTCGTGCATAAATGTGCACATAACTTTCTTTTTTTCTGTTCCTTCTTCTCGTTATCAGTCATCAATAGTAAGGCTTTTGATAATTCACACTAAACATTACTCAACTCGCTCACGTGCTTTGTGATACTCAAATATAACATTAGAAAACGAAAATTTGGCAAAATACGTGACATATTGGTCTACGATATCGTACATTTAATAAAAACTTGGAGCCATGAAAACTACGATCTATTAATACGTAATTCGAAAGTGAAGAAAGATAACTTGTATCATTTCAATTGATATGAGACTGTGATACATAAGTGAAAATGATGTATTGAGCCAAGAATCGTTATAATATTACAAACTATATTTGTTCTGACTATACCACTAGACGTAACTTTTTGCGGGCTTTCATTTGGTATAAAATTGTTGGGGGTACTATTTGGTCTTTAGGTCTGGAAGGGGGGGGGCGTAATGGTTTTTTTACACCCTGTACAATTTATTCATCATCAGAAATGGCCAACGATTTTCTGCATCTTCATCATGAACACTTCACCAATAATTAGAATGGAAAACTTGATCTTTTTATTCCTGACAAAAATCTTTCTTTGCATTGAAATGAAGAATAAATCTGCAAAGATCGTTTGTTGATGATGGAAATTATGATTGCCATTTCTTCAGTTCTTCATTAGTTTTCGATTGAATAATAAATGGATCTGCTTTATGTCGAAAAGATTTTTGATCTTCACTCATCAATGGCACAGGTGCATATTGAACATTGTATGCTGAACGAAGAGAATCACTTCGATTGGGTGAGGAACAATGGAGTGTCAGACTGGAAAAGACAACGATACTTCCAGCTGGACAAACAACTTCAACACCGGGATCATTTCCAAAATATCCAAGTAGATCTGGACTGGAATCATCTGGTCGATGTTCATAAGAAGGAAATTTCGTTTCACATGAAGGTCGTGCTTTTCCAAACCAACGAATTTTGTGATGTTCATCAGCGGACGGATTTCTTTCCGCTGATAGGACCGAGATGGTTCCATTGTTCGATGTCATCTCCGTCAATGCACACCAACAGCTAAGATAAGGAGTATGTTCATACGGAACATAACCACTATCTTGATGCCAAGCGAAAGCAGTTCTTCTCGAAGAATCGTTCTTTCCTTGTCCACGTTTGACAACGATTTCCGAATGAGTATAATAGACATTTTCACCTAATACAGCTACAATAAAATAAGAAATGAAGTCTGTTCTGTTCAGAAAAAATGATCGGATACCTCGAACAATTTGTTCCATATATTTACTAAAGATAATTTTCTTCATTTCAGGTTCGGAGTCTTCGTGCATAAAGAAGAAATACTTTCCATCGGTTGAACACAATATTAATCCATCATCTTCTGGTGTTGTATTTTTACCATTGATCATCTGATCCATCTTTTCATCTCGTTTCTTGATTGCTCGATCAATGACATTGTTCATGATTGTTAGATGTTCAACAGGAATGACTGATGGAAGAATGAAATACCTAGCAGAAGAAAGTTTTTCTCAAATGGAAGGAACCATTTCAATCTGTACCCGTGCTGATCGAATTGTTTGAGATGTTCTGAAGTCACTAATTCGTTAAACTTGGACATTTTCAATGCACGAGACAAGATTCTTCTCGAGAAGAATCTGTTTTGCTTAGAAAATGGTCACCTCTCAAACACTAGCTGGTCTCTTTTCATTAAAGATAAGATATGACCAACGTTATCTCTATCGATTCTTCATCACATTTTCTAACCGAAGCAACAAGATTGCTACCCAAGTCCGAAGATCACAGTCGAATCAATCTTCCGAATCACACAAAAATAAATATAGATGATGTCAATTATTGTGTCAGATCAATTCTTTTGACAAGACTGTTCAGTCGCTTTTTTCAAGAAGAATTCCAATTTCTATGAGATTCTTTATCAATTTGATTTTCCTATGAAAACGATGGATACCATTCGAAAATCTAAAAAAGCAATGTTAATCAGCGACCATAGAGTCTTCTGCTGAACTCATTCGCAGTATTTTCATTTGCTAAATGGTCATCATTTATAAATTCATGATGAGCATTTCATCGAGAAATCGACAATCATTACAACAAATGGTGGAGACGTGGGTGGGGGTGTTGCCCTTCTCTTAACGCACTTACATCCACACTCGTGCGAAAACCCACATCCCGCACCCACACATCCACTCACACCCCCACCCCCACACACACCCACACCTGCACCTACACCCGCACCCACACTCACACCCACCCACACCCACACCCACACACTCACACCCACCCACACCCACACCCACATTCACACCCACACCCACTCACACCCTATGGGTGTGGATGTTTTAAAAGAATACCTACACCTACACCCATCTGACGTCACCGTATGAAATAAATTGCTCTTAGTACTGAGCATTTTCTACCAAAAGTGAAGGTAACCAGAAAGGGCACACAAAAAGTTGCAATCGACAGTGACAAAAAATATTCTTCTAGGCATCCAAGGTAAGATTCCTTGCACACATTATCTTATATGTGCCGAAGTTGACTCATGTCATATTTATGAATCACAAGACACTTTCTTATCTCTTCCAAAAAATGGTAGCTAAACATAGCATAACAACAGCAAGAGTATGATTGAAAATTTGAACAGAATTACATTAATTATTATCGACACTTATTCTATTGCAACACAATGAAAGTTCAAGTAATAAATTTTGTACCATCATTTCCATTTCAATACCCAGATCTACATACATGATTTTACGGAAGAAGATGATTAAATAGGATATTGAGGTGAATACATGAAATCACCTCATTTCGTCTCGATTCTGGGGAATGTCATAAAGTGTATTGGAATTGTGTCATCGCTCGTATTGTGTTTGTCATACTCACCCTCCAAATATTAGGACAAATGTTGCTTATGTCACATTCACGATTTAGACTTCAAACACGAACATAGAGAGATCTCTTCCTATCACTATCTATATAAATAGCACTGTTATCTTGTATGTTGGTTAGAGTAGTTGATGAAGATGCATGTTTTAGTGTTACTTCTTCTTATAGTTGAATGTTGGAGTTGGGGTAATATAAATGTAGTAATTGATGACAAAGGAGGATACAATATTACTATTAGTCGTCGCGTTTGGCTTCGTTCATCTCGTACAGCTATATACGTCGACAACAAATGGTATTCATCCGATGATAATACACTACCATTAACTGGAATAAGTTATACAAGTGGTTTTGATCCAAATCTCGGTGATTATCGAGATTTTCAATTAAGCTATGATCTTGTTCGCGATGGAATACATACGAAAATCGTTGGTCACATACGCGATTGGTATCGTGCTTTCGGAATTTCGTTTCATTTGGATACTGGCGATCGACCTTTGACGAATACCGTCCCTCTTGACATGGACCATGTTCGCACAGTTTTTCCATCGTTTCATATTGAACAAATCGATCAAAATGATCAACGAGGTTATTTTACATTCGAAGGTAAGATTGATTTTAGAAATGTTTTTAACTCTCTCTTTCACTTTTCTTCAGGAGGAATGTCCGGTGATGATGGTAAACATGCAGGTTGGTGGAATTCATCTAGTAAAGTCACTCGATCAGGAATACAAAGTGGTCCTGTTGTTCTTTTTAATCTGACTCAACAAGGAGAAGGTGATATGTTAGTTCTTTCACCATTTTCTCAATTTATGGCCACTTCATTAAGTCAAACGTATAGCAACATATTAGAATTTGGTGTGATGGGTTCAATGTTATCAATACCAGCTAATTATACTCATTCCATGGTGGCTTTTTATGCATTAAATGGTATCAATGAAGGAATAAGAGAATGGGGTCAAATCATGCAAAGTGAATATAATCGAACGAATCTACATCGTCTATCTGATGTTACGATCAATTATCTTGGATATTATACCGATAATGGTGGTTATTATTATTATAATACAGAAAAAGGAGTCAATTATGAAGAAACTATGGTTAATGTTCGTCATCAAATTTCACTTCCATTCCATTATATGCAACTTGATTCATGGTGGTATTATAAAGGTACGGGCGATGGTGTTTCCCAATGGACAGCTCGTCCAGATATTTTTCCTGATGGTCTTCAAACTGTATATCGTCGATTAGAAAATATTTCGCTCGCAGCACATAATCGCTATTGGGCATATGATACTATTTATAAACAAAATTATTCTTTTGTTCTTGATGAAAGTAATAAGAAAGCATTACCAATCGGAAATGATTCATTTTGGATTGATTTATTTACTGAAGCACATGATTGGGGTCTTATTCTTTATGAACAAGATTGGCTTGATCGTCAAACAATTGATTTTTTCCCAACACGGACTGATATTAATCTCGGACATCAATGGCTAATGTCAATGGGTTCAGCAGCAGACAAAATCGGACTAAATATACAGTATTGTATGAGTTTACCACGTCATATTCTCAGCGCATTACAAATTCCACGTGTAACTCAAGCACGAGCATCAACTGATTATGCTTTTCATCTTGATGGTAAAGCACAACAATGGACTATAGGAATATCGAGCATGTTTGTTGATGCTATTGGTTTGACACCATTCAAAGATGTGTTCTGGTCCACCTCATTACAACCTGGATCTCCTTATAAACCAAATGCTGAAGAAGTACTTCCAGAACGAGAAATACTTATTGCGACTTTATCCACAGGACCTGTCAGTCCTGGAGATGCTATTAATTATACCAATACACAACATATCATGAAATGTTGTCGTGGAGATGGTTTGATTTTGAAGCCAGATCAACCATTGACCATGATTAATAGATTAGTATCGGACTGGGCTTTTTATGAGGGGATCTCACAGGGTGAACTTTATTCAACAAGAACTAATATGTAAGTGTCTCTCTTCCTAATCTTCTAAATAATTTTAATGTATCTAGAAATGGTCAAGTATTCTATACCATCTTTGCGTCTGCGATGAAAAAAGATTATTTAGTTTATCCTTCTATGATTGGGGCACAACTAGGAGTGATCTGGTCGTATGATAATCCAACAGCAGTATCAACTTTTGATGATGATCATCCTCTAAATGTTTCAGCTACTAAATGTCATGATTTATCAATATGTCTTTGGTATGTATCACCTTTGATCAAATTCAGTAGTTCAACAAAATATGCTCTGCTTGGTGAATGGAATAAATGGACAGCTATGAGCTCTCAACAGGTTATAGGCATAAACAATTATATCGGAATCAATCTAGCACTGATAACTGTCTATGGTTTAGTTAGTGAAGTCGTTCCAATCCTGGTTTTTCATTCTACCTTATCAATCGTCAATGTAACTTGTCGAATGCATCCTGATGAGGGTGAAGCTCAACTTGTTGTTGCAGATGATAGGGTCGGTTGCTATTAAATCAAACGAATAAACTTATGCTTTTTAAATAACAGGGTGAGTGTGGATGTGTGGGTGTGGGTGTGGGTATGATGTTTCTTCTTTTCTGCACCCACACCCGCATTATTTGGCTGCTTAATCTCCTGTTGAGAATTTTCTTTCTAAAGTTCCAAATTTTCGTTGGATATTGGGGTTTTCTGAAGAAGTGAGAATACTACAGTATACTTATAAGCTTATTTATTTACACTTTTTGCTGAACATCATCGCGCTTTTTTTATGATTGACAATATGTTTTAATAATTTGCCAATAGTTTAGTAAAATAAATGGCAAATACTTCAATTTCATTCCAACTTTCATCATGGATCGATTTCGGTATTGTGATGAAAATTTAGGTCCAACAGAGCCACTGCACTATCCGGCCGATACATTCTTTGATGAGGGTGTAGGGTGGGTGTGAGTCTTTTCTTCAATGACACCCACACCCACATCCTTGAGGATCATTTGGTGCAAAAATCATAAGATCTTTTAAATGTCTTAATTCAGAACGATCAACTGCATCAAATGTTCATAAATCATCTGGTTGATGACATGGATTTTTTGTAATAATAACTTCACTTGTTAAAATTTAACATTGATCAACATTAGATTTTCTTAAATTATCTTCTTCTTCGGAAACATATAATTTATTATCATCCAATACTGTATATTAAATAAAAACTTGACCATATTCTAATACACTATATACATCAATAATACCAAACATTCCTAGCTTTTTTATCTCATATACATATTCCTGTTTAATCAATTAATTCATGCATGATATTAAATACACATGTTGTACTTAATTTTATAAAAAATTTTTCTTCAATAATATTTATATATTACGTTATTTGACGTAATTGAAATACAGGTAAGACTTTTTCTTGTAATAATTTATAGGCAATGAATGGTATTAATAGACAACAAGTAATCCATAAATGATATTCGTTTTGTAAACAAAGAAATGTTGTATGAAGTATATCATGACTTTCAAGTAAAACAATATCTTGTCGATTGAGATAAAGAGAACTTGAATATTTATGTTAAATGGCAATCGAAATATTTCATAGATAAAATTTGATTTGAGCTAATTTTTTTTATCGATCATGAATAGAAAATTTGTATCACTCATTTTGGTGAGTTGAGTCGGATCTATGTACCTTAATGTGGACACCAATGAGTTTTGAATACTTCAAAAAGTGTTCAAATGCTTAGTTTATGCTTGCAGAAACACTGCAAATTAATAGAAGTTTTTTCAATGAATTTAGTGGTTTCTCTGACGAATACTAAGAGAATTTATTTTCAAACTTCGGTTTGAACCCTTGCACAGAGATAGAATTTAATAAGAATGGACTATTATAAAAATTTGAGATCTTTTGATTTATTTTCATTTTGAATCTACCTTTATGTTTGAGTAATGTAAACAGTAAGTTATTGTCTCTCTGAAAGAAATAAGAGATCGAGTCGAATTATATTTTCGTCTGCTAGAGATCGGTTTAGTTCAAAAAAACAGAGAGTTGCTTCGTTTCAATGATCCTTCTCGACTACGGACCTCAAAGTACTTTTTCTTGATTATTTTGACTCGTTGGAATTGATGATAAGATAAAATATATTTTTGAGTTCACTTCTCGTTAACTCAGTGTATAACAAAATGATTAAGTTTACCGCCTACTCTATATCATTTATTTTCGAATACATTTCTATTCAAATAAATGAAATTCTAGAAGAATTTTTTATCTTTTCAATAGAAATACTTACGTGGTGCTGATCAATTTACATAATTCAAGTGTATTATGATTAGTAATAAATTTACTCATTGAATCTCAAATTCTTAATTAATATTTTTGATTATCAAGAGTTAGATCAACTGACAATAAACCTTTACAATCACCATAACAAAGTAAAACACTAAAATCATAAGGATATTTCAATAAATGTTTTACCTATTAAAACAATTATTCTTCTACATTATCACGAAGTTTTGTTGATATTGTTCCAACATTATCAGTAAATTTATAACTCTTTGTCGTATCTTTTATATTACGTTCATAACTGACTTTCTCTACAGTAATCTAAGAATAAAAATATTTAAGGTACTGAAATGCTTTTGAATCTGAACTCTTCAGGTCATTTATAGTGTAATCAACTATGTAAACTCT
Source organism: Rotaria sp. Silwood1 (assembly GCA_905250075.1). Taxonomy (NCBI): domain Eukaryota; kingdom Metazoa; phylum Rotifera; class Eurotatoria; order Philodinida; family Philodinidae; genus Rotaria; species Rotaria sp. Silwood1. Next base: position 55,631 of record CAJNOP010000677.1, on the reverse strand, counting down.
AGAAGCAGTTCGGAGCCTTAGTGAATATCTAATGCGATACTACATTTTAAAATTTACATAAAGAGAGATTTTATCTTAAATTTTACGGTCTAATGAGTAGTATAATAGACTATCATAATAAAAACAATGATATAATTTGAAAGTTACACAATAAACTATTCTCATTTTAATTTCTACTTCTATGAGTAGTAATAAAGTAAAATACAGTTTGTATCCAAAATCGAAAAAAGTTTAAGCCCTTAGTTTTCTGTCCTAAAATTTTGAACTAGAAAGATAAACATGTAAATGTATAATCTCTTCTAAAGAGTTTTTTTAAACTGAAATACTTGTAAAACAAAGCGCAATACATGCAGAATGTTTAGCTACAACATTTTCTTTATCATGATAATAAAACCAAAATTGCTTATATATTTTATTTGACTTTTGAGAATGATCTCGATATTTACAACTTCATTAGAAATCGAGGGTGAGTGTGGGTGTGTGGTTGGTTGTTGTTGGAGAGAATACATCCACAGTCACACCCACATCCCACACCCACACCCCTATCAGAATTTAATCAAATGTTCGAGAAAAACCGAAGTAAGCATCTGCCATCCATTACAACAAAGATCCCAATAAGTGTGCCGATAGATAAATAAATCTTGATTAATTCTTGCCTAAATACTGACTGCAACATGAGAAGACTGTACGAAAGTCAACCAACTTGGTAGGATAGGATTTGTCGTGAGTAGGCAATCATACTTACCTTGAATTTAACATCCTCAGACTTCAGTGTAAGGCATAAAACTCGATGAGAGGATATGAGTACAAGTCTGACCGAGTCCGAATAATTAGATTCAGTCGGAATCGAATATAAATTAAAAAGACAAACCGAGATCGACTAAGTCGGAAGTCATGCTTTTTCTCGTTGGGTATGGGTAAAATGCAGACGCGGGTATTCGATTCGTCCACAACCACACCCCAGAAATTTTCGGATAGAAACTACCATGCACTGTTTCAGAATTGATTCCTCAAAAATCAATGAAAATTCAGACGAAAATTAATAGTGCATGACAAAGAATCTGTTCTTATCATTCTATTCATTTGAATTCATCATGTCAAATTTTTATTGTTAAAATGATGCAAGTCAAATTCTTTGGCAGATAATATCGAAATCGATTTCGCTCTTATTTCATTCTCAAGAGGTAGATCAGTTAGACCATCCTACAGATATATTTTTCTATGACAAGTGCAATTTGTACGTCGTTGATACGCCTAATCATTGTGTTTTAAAATACTCAGCTGATTCCAATAGCGGTATAATCGTAGCTGGTACTGGCGTGACTCCGAATGGAGCGAAGAGCGTTTCTTAGATCATCAAGCTAGTTCGGATATTCGTTGACAAAATTGAAAATATGTACATAGCCGATTTTTACAACAACCAGTCCTATCATGTTATGTTCTGGCCGAATGGTTCCACAGAAGGCATCATCATTATCAACGTGACCGGTTGAATTTGTAATGGCATTTACTTAGATCGTCTTATAAATATATTGACGTCGAAAGTTGATAACAACAGAGTTTTAAAATGATTGGTGCCGTCCTATGAAAATTATATTATTGTAGTTGGTGATGGAACACAAGGCAACGCATGTAATCAATTATATCACCGAAGCAATATTTTTGGGTGTGGGTATGGGCTGATGATGCATCCACACCCGCACCATCAATCTGATGAGAACTTCACATTGATAACATTTTCAATTAAATTATGTATTAACGGAAAACGTTTTATCTTCAATTTGAGTATGCGAAATCATTTGCTTACAGAAAATAATTCGTTTTGAAGGAGGTACACACCTGTTTCTGATTATAGCGATATCTATATACATATCCATGCAACATCATTCAGAAAATATGTTTTTTATAATTTTTTAGAGCTTTTGTGCACAACTTTACACAAATTTTTCGTCGCAAATTTTTTGACCAAAGCTTTTTCGACTAGTTAGGTGCCTTTCTTCCAGCAACTACTACAGTAATGTCGATCTGACAATTAATAAACACTAAACGATTCATTAATAATTTTTTCTTGTTTTTTTACTGGTTCATGGAAATGAGCCAATTGAAAAAAGAGCAACGTAATCGTTGGTACGCGTTACGAACGACGGTTATGTTTTGTACGCATTATGTGCGCGTTACATTACTCGTCTCAATCGCGTACGAGTAGACACGGATAAAGAGAGCAACGAAAATTCGATTTTTGTGAAGAGAAGAAAAAAATTGGTTCCTAATAAATGAGAACACAAAAATGTCAATAGAAGTCATGCAGAAAAATGAAAAAAAGCTAAAAGTATGACGAGAACTCATTCTGAACGATCAACATAGATTTTTTTGTTCTCTTTTTAAACAATCTCCAGAACATAGTAACACAAACAGAATGAAAAGAGAATGAGACGCTTGCCTTTTTCTTGACTATTTCTCATTGAGAAATCTAAGCAAGAAGAAATCAGTTATTGAAACATGACGAAGGGTGGAATAAAAGAGGACGTTCTTTACGTTTGTGAGTTGGTAAAAGAGAGTCAGTTCAATGAAGCAGTTGGTGCTTTGCAATCTATTAATACTGACGATATTTTATGTTCATCAGATCTTACGTCGCTGTTAATTTTGATTGAACAAACAGCGTTTGGTCTTTTACAAGATTGTCTGAACGATGTCGACAAGAATACACAAAGCCGTTTAAAATATATCGAACAAGTGGGATTGTTTAATCAATCTATTGCTATTAAAAACACAAATGATAATAAACAAATAAATGTTCAAACACAAATTTTATTAAATGTTGATATTCTTCAAAATCTCGTCACGATTATCGATATGCTTCGCACGGACGATCATTTTCATCGACATGATTTTGTGTTCTCTCTCTGTATCTGGCTTGAAGCAATCGTTCATTTTATTCATCGTCATGACAATTTAGTTAAAGAATTGATTGAGCCACTTCGTCAAAGTGTATTGTCATGCATTCTTTCCGATTGGTACCGAAAATATTTGAGACCATCAACAGAAACGAATATTCCTGCTCGTCACTTTTTTATTCGTACGTGCTCCTTTGTCACGGGTGTTTTACAGTGTAATCAATTATCTTTTGAAAATGCTTTGATGACTATTCAATCATATGGAATCGTAGAAACTATTGGAAAGAAAATATTTGATGTTCGCTTAGCTGATTTTCATCAATATCTTCTCCAATCGAAAGATATAGAAAACGATAGAAAATGTCTCACTGGAATCTGTTTACTCATAACCAATTGTTACAATGTGAAAGCATTTATTAATGATGATGAGTATTTCAATCTTCTTCTTCAGTTGTTAAAATCTGATTTTGTGCGAAAAGATCTTTTATCTACTTGGACAAATGAAAGCACAATTCTTGCCGATACTTTGATGGTACAATTGAAGAATTGCAGCAATGAACCATCTATACGATTGTATTTACAACAGAATAATGCAGCAGACGCAATTCATAATTATATGCATGCTGAGTATGATCGACTTCGTTTACAAGCGTGTATGTTGCTTGGAGTACTACTTGATGATGAAACAATGCGACAATTAAAGATTCCAGGTGATGAATTAACTGATTTGTATTTTGATGCCATTCGACAGGCACATCAATCATCGAACAAATGCTACAAACGAGTACCGATACACTTACTTTTTCGAGCATTATCATCATTAGTTCATAATGAGATAATTCAAACAAGTATAGCAACATCAACCGATTATTTTGATTATCTTATTTCAATTAGTGATGATTATAATCTAGTTTATGATATCTTGTGGACACTATCATTCAATACAAGGTTGCACGAAAGATTTCATTCTCATAAAACCTTTTTGCAGCGACTTCAAACATTTGTCGATGATCCAAAATCGGTTTTGGATGCAGATATAGTACGATCAGCCGATGGCATTTTGTGGAATTTGAATCACAGAAATCAAAAGAATGCATCACCTGAACAATCGACAAACATTGAGAATAAAAGCACTCGATTAGACAAGTATTAATGTTTCTTTCACTGTTTTTTGTGTTTCTATCTAATGTGTGTCTTCTTCATATTTTAAAGTGTCCAACAAAAACCATCCTCTACTGGAAACTATCAATTCGATATGATGCTTAGTTATTGTTGGGCTGAGAAAACAATTTGTAAACCGATCTTTGAGCGTTTAAGAAGCAAGGGATATCGAGTATGGTTCGATGAGGAAAATATGCACGGAAGCTCAGTGAGAGCAATGGCTAATGCCATAGAGAACTCCCAATGTATCATATTGTGCATGAGTGCAAACTATGAACGTAGTAATGCTTGTCATCATGAGGCTGATTATGCCTACGTTCTTCAACGTCATATTGTACCTATCGTAGCTCAGTCGAAATATAAAGCTAAGAGTTGGCTTGGTTTTATCATCGGATCTCGTATATATGTCGATTTCACGAAACATGAATTTAACAAAGCGTTCGACATGCTCGAAGCGGAGATGAAATATACTGATACGGCCGTTGATGACCAAAGTTCGAAATCAACTTCAAATTCAGCTCCAAAGACCGAAGAATCTATGAAAATCTTGTCCACTGCGTACGAAAATAAATCGGTCAATGAATGGACATGTGATGATGTAGTCAGTTGGTGTCAAACACATCAGTTGGCCAGTTTCGCGCAGCTACTCAAGCATTATGATGGAATTTGTCTTGTTCGTTTGCACAATATGTCAAAAACGAGTGGGGACAATTCTACGTTTCGTTCGTTACAAGATGATTGTCAAAATATATCGGGTAATAATCAGGAAAAATTATCTTTGACGGAATTTATTCGATTTCAAGCCGAACTAGACAAAAGAATCGAAAAAGACACTTCTCAAAGTAAATCTACATCAATAGTCAAACCGAAATCGGCAAAAACTTGTTTGTTGTTATAATAAACAGAAAAAAGACCAACTTTTTAGTAAATCTATACATTCTCAGAGAATTTTTCATTGAATGTCCTTTTCTCCGAGTTGATCTTTTCTGTGTGGACTCGATGAAGTAAACCGTTGTATTAATGGTTGCCTAGCAAATTTATTTTGATAATTTCATTATCTGCGTAATGTATTAAGAAAAAAATGTGGAGTGTGGATGTGGGTGGAAAAAGATTAAAACTCACACTCACACCCGCACCCATCCTCTTTGTTTGTATTGCGGCGACTGCTCAGTTCAGTGACTTACACATGTTATGCCGATGTTTGCTGATATGTATGAGACATTTTGACATCTTATCACCCAGAAAGACAAGACCTTCAGAAAACATGTTTAGATGATACGTCAAGGTTTCATAAGAACTCTGTTTAAACTAAATCTAATCGTTGAAACAAAACAATTACGAAGTTTTAAACAATTTAAAACAAGTTACGTGACCTTCAATCTGTTAGTACGTGTTCACAAGATTCGAGAGTTTTAATGCAGTAATATCTTATAGGCAACTTGAATTAATTGTTTTCTTTTGATACTGGTTTACTGCATTCAATATAGGCTTATTATGGCTCGTTTATTCAGAAGAATTTAGATTTTTTTTTTATAAATATGTTATCTCATGAACATTAAAATATAGATTGCTAAATGCAAGGCAACATGCTCAGTATTTATATAACATGTGAACACCTTATTCATATTTGAATTGATTTTTGAGCAGATGAGAGACTATTTACAAATATTAAAATAGAAAAGAATATTGTAAAAGTTTTTTTTTATACATACTTATTTTTTTCATACACAGTGCATTCTCTTTAGTTGTTTTTATTTATTTATCTTTAATCTGATTCATATAACAATCTCTTTCAAATTCATATTTGATTATAATCTGTATATACTATAGATTTATTATCAGTTTGTTGTATTACATTTATCGATACTTCTTGTAATGTGAAGGATTTAAAGTCGACAATATAAATTAAAATAATCCTGCTTTAATATATAAAAAGAAGAAGACATGAATAGAATGAAGGTGAATATCGGCGTATGATGTGGGCGTGGAGTTTAAGTGAAGAGAAGACAAACGTTCACACACACACACCCTTGTTACTGTGAGATTAATGAGATTGGGCAATCTCGAAAAACAATCGAACTGAACTTCACATTCTTACTTATTTTTATTTCAAATGATATTTTCGATTATATAAGTGATTTCAGATAGATTTTCAGATCAGCTAATTTTTTAATTAGATGTTATTCTATTGTCGATTTGATTTTAGATAAATCCTTCGGTCTTTGATAAATCTAAAGTTGAAAAACTTCTCTTTTTTCTTTAAAGTGGCATGCTTTAGTCCTAGTCTTTATTTTAGACTTCATTTCTTTTTTCATTTTGTTTTAGATAATTATTTTATTAACAAAAACGGCTATGTTTGGAACAAGCTCAGAGAAAAACTCAATTCATAAGTTAAAACATCAATTTGTACATATGAATACATTTATCTTTCTTTTTCGATTGTGTTCTGATTTATAAATAAAGGATCACATGTCGTATGAGTGTATTTTATTTTTGTTACATGTTTTGTTCATATAAAAAATATAAGTGCCTAATTTCTTAATAAAAGTACTTTTTTTAACGTAAATTAGTAACTCAATCTTCTCACTATAACCGTAGAAATCACGATCACATCCAAAAAATTAAGTCAATATGATAATTCATGATAATTGACCATGAAATCGCCATTTATCAGAAAAATCGTTAGAACCATAGAAACATATCGGCGATTCAGCGCGTTTATGCTCACGATTATCGTTTTAATATATCGCGATTAATCACCAAATATTCAGCGATTTCAAGGACATGAAGCAGTTTGAAATGGTAAGATAATGCGATAAATGATCATTCAAACTGTCAAGAACAATGCGAAGTGTATCAATCAAACGTATAATAGTCGTACCTTTTTAGATAAAGAATGAGAAAGAAAGAAAATGTAATGATGCAACGTGTTTTTTTTTCATGTGCATGCGTGGTGATGATATGAAAGGATAAAAAAAATATTGAGCTATTTTTCTTATTATCGATTGTTGGTAATGGAGTGTGTGACCATTTACAAAGCTTATGATCGACAGCCAAAAAGTCAGCTTTAAACAAAAATGCGTGTAATCATATCTACATTTTAAAATTGAGAGAGATTAAAAGACTATTTTTCTTCTTTGCATTGCTATTTTTTTTTATTTTTTAAATATAACAAAACTAGAAAATTTTTCAATAAACACAAAATAAAAAATAATGATACGTCAACAGTATATAAGATGTTTATATAAATATAATTTAATTTCTTACTCATACAATAACATACAAAGTCATATGCAATTATCTAAAGGAGAGAGAGAGAGAAAAAGAAAAAAAACAATTGAACAAGGATTATATGGTTGCCTTGAGAGTGTTTTGGCTGTGTTTACTGTGTTAAAGACGTTGATGTGAGTTAAGACACCAGTGGTATCCTTCTTGCTAATTGGTTTGTTCAAACTGATACTGTTTTTGACGAAATGATAAAAAACATGAAAGAACTTATCTCGATTATATAATCTTATACTCACATAAAAGAGTATTCTATATTGTTTCTTGAATAGCATAATGTTCAATGATGTATATCTACATATGTTCATATACCTAATATAATGATAGAAATATTTTGATTAATTCCTTTCTAGAAATGGTTCGCGTTACATGTACAAAACTTGATGGCATCGGCAATGATTATCCGAAAAGTAGTACTAAAGCACAAACAGTAAAAAAGAAAGTAAATTTTGAAACGACAGCATCAAATGAAGTCATGAAGCTAGTTAATATATTTAGTAAAACGTATGAGTTTCCTGCATTGATAAAAGTTACTCATCAAACTGTTACATATGATGATAGAAATACTTAAAACATTATTTCATTATCAACAAAGCAGGATTATGATGATGATATCATAAGGTCTGATCAATTATGCAAGGCTTTTTTCGATTGCATTACGTAGTTCGAAAATTTCAATCTCGCACTGATTCAATAAAAATTGAATCGTTCCAAAAAAACATAAGAAGATGAGAAAACGTACAAATTTTCTCTATCTGTCTCTCTTTGGGTGAAATAATTTTTTGCTTCATTTTTTTTATCGTTCTGTTTGACATGCATACGATTGTATATTTGTATATGTTTTAAGAACAAATGAATGCGCAAAAGCTACATTTATCTCACGATGTATGCATATGCTTTTATACTCAAAAATCGAACGTATTTAGTGTTGTATATATAGGCAGTACAGTGCTTTATGTTCACTTATACGGCAAGGTCGATAAATTACAATGCTATTCTAGTAGAGGACACACAAGATTCTGCACGAATTCACTGGGTAAGTGTATTTTTAAGCATATATTTGATAGCATACTTTCGACATAAAAGGTTACTTTTTTCTAATAGACAACTAAACAAATTTGAATCTAACTGAAATAATTTGAAATTTGATTTAAATTGCTTTGAACTTGTTTCTGTTCGATTCAAATTAATCTAAATTCGATTGAAATATGTTCGAATCGATTTAAAATAATTTCAGTCGAGTTAAGCTTCATTTAAACCGAACAAAACCTGAGTCCGAGTAATTTAAATTGGATTTGAATTAGTATAACTTGAACTGCTTTAACTTCAATTTTAACCCATTTAAATTGGTTCAAACAGTATAAATTGATGTCAATTAGATTTAAAGTAATTTAAATCAGTTTTCAACTTATTCAGATGTAAGTTAAATTAACGTATGTTCCATTTGGAACATCTATGTAGGACGTCCAGTAAAAAGCGACTTTGAGGGTGTGAGTGTGGATGTGGGCTAAAGAAGTTCCAAACACTCACACTCTGTTTTCGACCCGTACTTTTTTGTCTTGAATAGTTTCCATTTCGTTACTTTCTGGAAAACTTGTCAGACAGTACGTGAATACGCTTCTTCTGATTAAGTATTCTTATCTACTCATTTTTTTTGTTTTTCACCGAGTATATTCAACCTATAGCATACCTACTGTTTTCGTCTGGTTTTTCATCATTATGTTCTCGACAGTTAATTTTCTCTTGTTCTACCTAAAGAGTTCTTGTCACAAAGAAGACTTTTAAGAAACCATCGATAGATTTAAGTCTCCACTACCTATAGACAAACAAAACTCGAATATTTTCAGTTGCCACATCAAATGAATAATCGAAGTACCACTAAATCGTGCTATTTGCGCCTATCTATGTATTGATTTACATCTTAGGTTACAGAAACAGATGAATGGGAACGAAAACGAATATTGGAAAATAAGAAAAGTTATTTCCACAGGACACTAATATTTATCATGTTTTATTTAGACTGTCTATCTCATGCACATTAATTCTGATAGATTCGTCTTTAAAGCATAAGCGGCGACTTCAACCAAAACTGTCTAAAACTATTTGATATGTTTAGTTGGTTCAATGTATAAATTGCATAATTAAACCTAAACTCCAGAATGGCAGGTTGAGCTTGGCCGGCTTATTTTTTATTATCATCATCATGCTCATATCGATATCCATGAATTATTTAAGTACATTGGGAATGATCGTATTCTCTTATATCATTGATGTATACCGAAAAGGAGTTCAAGTGAAGTAAAATCCAGTAACACTAGAATTGTACTGTTCCTTCTTTCCTTAACTAATGGCTGGTCCTATTGTACGATATCATGATGCTGCACAACAACTCTTTTGAAAATTGAACACTAAATCGTAAACAATACGCACAGTATGTAGTAGAATGCACGCTCGATCTCTCAAAAACAGATGCTGATAGCAAATACAATGTCTAATTTGCTGCTTGAAAAACTCGACGTATCTCATCCATGGATTGACTTGCTAATATATATATTAGAAATTTATTTCGGTCTCTCCTGTTACTCCGACATCGGTATTGGTCTTACACATATGTTTGGCATTCAATTACTTGAAAATTTCAACTATTCCTATGTATTTCGATCAATCAAAGAATTTCGGAGACGATGGCATATTTTACTTGGTGGCTCTCGCGTCTCAAAACGTCGAGTCTATATGAACCTTTTGATCGTCTTTCTTCTTTGTGGTCTTTGGTATAGTGCTAGTTGGGATTTTATTATTTGGAGTCTATTTCATGGAATATGCTTAGGATTAGAATGAACTAACATATTCACATATATGCTACAAAAAATACTGAGTTTTCTAACATTTATATACATGGACCATAATTTCATCTGATTCGGTGTTTTTTCGATCATCTATTCTGAAACATTTTATTGAATTTTCTAGGACTCTGCTCGAATTACACTTAGGCCAAAGTCACATGAATATTTCGTCAAAATAGTATCTTGACAAAAAAATTGTAGTAGTAATAATTTTTACTATATTTGAATTGTCTGGAACTTTTTCTGCACTGATTCAAGTCATAAAAGATGCTTCCAAATATCTTTCAAACAAACGTGCCCAAATATAGGCAAAGTCAGCTCTAACTTTTTTCGGGCTAGTCACATTTGTCAGTCTTTTTCTACTTTCTATCATGATCATATCAAGTGGACGCTATAATTCTTTTATGTACTTTAGATTTCAAGAGAGATATACAAATTTCACATTACATTATGATCGATTTAAATGTTCAACGACAACAAATATTGCTAGATTGGGTGCTCGTTATTCTTTTTCTATCTTTTATTTTTCTTCCTGAGATAAACAGAATATTTCTCATTATTCCTGATATTTCATCGACAGAGAAGCGAATCTTAGCCCCTCGTCCAGTTTTTGATAGCCGAAAGATCGATGAGTTCATCAAGAACTTTGACTTGTTCTATAATGACAACTTTGGATTTCGCGTTCGACTTGTAGCTGCAAACGCTCGCCTACACGCCAATTTGTTTAGAATATCAAATGTTCGAAACGTCATTATTGGTAAGCATGGCTGGCTGTTTCTTAATGATATTGAACCAACAGATCCGATGACACTTTCCGGTTGGCAAGGATATAATCCTTATTCTCCTGATCAATTAAAGGCTATACAAAAAAATTTGGAAACTGAAAATATATGGTGCACTCAACAAAACATTACTTGTCTTATTCTTCCCCTTCCTGACAAGCATTCAATCTATCCAGAATACTTACCATGGCAATATGATACTGTGGTTGGCCCAAGTAGACAGGCACAAATTTTTGAACATATGAAATTGCATTCAAAACTTCAACTGGTTGATGTAAGACAAGCATTGTTGACCGCAAAGAAACTACACGGATTGGACACATACTTTAAAACTGACACCCATTGGAATACTATTGGAGCGTTTTTTGCCTATGAGGAAGTGATGAAACGACTACTCGTCATCTATCCTCAATTTGTACCTCATCGCTTTGAAGACTTTGTTTCACAACGAAACTTAAAGCGAGTAGGAGACCTAGCTAGAATGGCTAATTTAGATGTGTCTCATATTTTAGAACATCAACTTGTTCCAAAGCAAAATGCTACTTACTATAGGAAGGGCCCAAAAAAAGAAAAAATACTCTTTGTTGGTGACTCGTTTTCGTGGTTTTTCCTCGACGATTATTTCAGGCGACATTTTAACAATGTCAACTTCACTGACGGTGCGACAAGTGCTAACTCTCCATTGAAGAAAGATATATTTTTACAGTATCAACCCGACGTAGTCATTTTCGAATCGGTAGAACGTCACTGGACCAAAGCCTGAATTGATCTACATTGTATATTACAACAACATCCAGTATTACCTTGAAAAAAGTGCAGACAATTTTAGCAGTCCTGCCACAATATCTGATTTTGAAAGATTTCTCTTCTTTTTTTCTATTTTTTCTACTCTATCGATTTTCTTCATTTTTTTTATGAATATTGTTGAATTATATTAACTGAAACCTTTGGATTTGCCATCATATTGCCTAGCGTCACTTGTTTCTGTTTCTTTCATCGTCCTGATTGATTTAGTGACAATAGAAATCGTACGTCGATTGAGATATCCGGTATCGACTGAATTCAAGATATACATCTAGATATAATAGTAGTAACCAATAACACAAAAGGATCCTATGTTTTCCGTCGAACTTAAATTATTTTCTTCTTCTCATTTTTCTCACGTCAGAATATAAGTTCAATAATGTCTCCTAATTAACTTTTCTTATTTGGTGACGATAAAACAATTTCAGACTACCGTTGAAAAGAATAGTATGTTTGTCAAAAAGAAAAAAAACTTCGTAGAAAGCTTCACGGCGCACTCTAACCTATTGCGGACTCTTTAGTTCTTCTACAAAACTGTTAAGAACGAACAGGTCAATGTATTTTGTCTTTACCCTCACCCTCACATTTGAAGTGCCCTCGGAGTCCAAGAAAATACTGTCGATGAAAATTTGTCGATTGACGACATGGATACCAAACAAAGTTATAAGTGCAATTCTTTTCGCTTTCCAAGGAGCAGGATGCTTATAGCTCAGACTCAAAGAAGTAAATGTCTTTATTCGTGAAGTAAGTGACTTTTTTCCAAAACAATATTTTTCTATGCATGGAGTTCGTTAGGTGGAGAATGTCCATAGAGAACAAATTTTGAACTCATCTAACAAATGTTTGTCTCTTTGAACATATTCCAGCAAAAAGTCAGCTAAAAAAAGCGTTTGAATGACAATACTAGTTCGAAATCCTACAGAGAACACAGAGAAGTAAAGAAAGGTCGGTTGTTTTTATACTCTAACAAGTATAAATACTAATTGCGTAACGGTCAGCATTTTGTTGAACAAATCTGCTGTGGCTAAAGAGATGTTGATACAAGTTTTACTGGTAATAGATCTAAACAATCACTATTTGCAATAGAAATTTCAGACAGTTTGCTTTTATTACTGAGAAGTTACAGATGTTGCAAGATGAAAAAATGAAATTCCCTAACGCTCGACCATGCCCAGGATGAAAGTGTGATCCGACAATTTCTATGTCTGATTCTCTCTCAAACTTTGAATTTCATTTCAAATCTAATCATTTATATCATGTCCAACACAGGATACTGAAGTTTCGATTGATCTTTTTTTTCTTAGGTCATAGCTGTACTTGAGCCAAGTAAAGCATGCACGCAAAGATAGCAATCAATCGAATCAATAGAAAAAGAAATTTAGCTTATCATGATTTCTTATCTTGACAGTTTCGTTTTTCCAAAATCAGTTTTACATCATGATCTTTCTTGAATTTCATTTATCGGTCTAGTTTATCTCGAAGTCGTAGGCAACTAGCTCGGAAACATAAAAAACGTAGCCGAATCAAGTCACCATTCTACTTAAACGAAGATAATCAAAAAGATATAGTATATCAGTCAGACTCTAGAAGTTCTGAAATAAAAGACTCAGAATCATTTTTTCGATAACGAAAGTTCAATTCAAATTGCTTTCTTGGATTTGTGAGTGTGGATGTGAGTCCTCTGTCAACTCACGCTGACACATACATCATTAAGCGTTTGAGATAGTTTCAGTTTTAAGAATAAGTGTTTATCATTCAAAAAAAAAATCTTCTATTTCTGCGTAGATCAAGTTTTTGCTTATGAGAGACTCGGTTCTACAATATTAATAAAATCTATCATTTCACAATATAGAAAAAGAAATAATTATTTCAAAAACTTTAGCTAAAAACAGTTTGTAAAATTCAATGATTGAGACCTGTTTTTCTATATTTTGTTTGCTTTGGAATTTCAACATACGCAAAAGAAAACAATGATTAAAATGAGGCAAGGTCTTAAAAGTGACATTTGATGATTTGTATATTTTATGTGGAATGAGAAACATTTCTTTGACTCGCATATTTTTTAATTACTGTCGATGACCTTCATGTACTTAATATCTTATAACATGAATGAATCATTGATATACAAGAACAAAACTCTTTTGTTAAGAAAAAGCAAATAAATACTCATAAGACTTAAATATATGTTTTCAAATAAAGTATTATAAGAATTCAATATCCGATTTCAATGACACATTTCGATTCAATGGATGTAAATCAGACGAAGTCGATGACCAATTAAGACCTTCAGAGAATGTTAGTCATACACAACTTGTTTCCACACGTGATTTTCTTATCGATAAAACATTTGTTGTTTTTGTAGTAGGCTCTAGGCTACGTAAGAAAGATTTCAGAGATGAACACGGTTTGGTTCTTAGCCAAAACGATGCATTATAAATAGATCAGTATTTCGATATGGAGAGTACGACAAATAAATCGAAAAAGTTGTCATGAGTATAACAATGAGAGGTATTCATAAAGTTTCTTGTTTTTCTCATGAATAAAATAAAAATGAATAATAATTGAAAAAACATGGATTTATTTAAATACGGTATGGGTGTATGAGAGTGGGTGTTGGTTAAGACTTTTCTTCCAGTAACACTCACACCTATACTCAAATCCACATCTACACTTTATGTATTTTGTATTAGTTTCATAAGGCAAGAGAACATATGTGAGTTCCACATTTAAGTCCCTTTGAGGTTGTGCTAACAAGCTTTTCTTTGTAAATTATAGCCATT
>CAJNOP010000677.1:0-41072 GCA_905250075.1 Rotaria sp. Silwood1 | reverse complement strand
AAATTCTATTTATATTGTAATTTTATAGGTGTAGAACAAGATACCAAATTAACAAAACAAAAAGATGTTAATTCTAACTATGAACTTAAATATTCACAACTTTATATTGACTTCTTTCAAACGAACTCATCAATACCATTGCCAATTAATTTTCGTTCAAATAAACTTTCTACTTGTAATTTAATATAGTTTTATAATTATATATCAATTCTTTGTGATTATTTATTTATAGTATTAAAGGCAAAATCTATGCAACAAATTTTAAAAATTTCAATTCAGAGTTCTAATGGATCTACAATATTCTTTAATTCTGATAATAAATATTCAATGATATTATCAGGAGAAGTTTGTATTGAAAATATATTCTAATTAGTAGATAATAATTGTTCTTTTTTTTTATTTTCTAGATTCCTGAAATGTTTCATTGTACACTTGGAACCGGTTGGAAATGGTTAAAAATATCAATAATTACTGATAATAAACTAAGTTCTATCTATTATATTGACTTAGGAAATGGAGATAAAAAGAATCCGAATTATTTTAATATTCATGAAAAATCATTCATGTAAGTTATTATTCTTACAAGAAAAAATCATACGTCATCTTTTCTTTCACAAACAGAAAGATATTATCATAGTATCTTATCGATCATCAGTGTGTCAAATTTTTATGAACAGATTCGACTCGATCCAACCTAAAATAAACTATATTTTCCGTCATCGTACTCGAATTAGATTCTGATTTCGATACCTTTTCTCTTTATCTTAAGATAATCAATTTCTCAATTCTTTTGTCGTTCATGATAGGATATGTATGTGGATACTGATGTGAATATAGATCTTTTGTGTACTCTGATTGATAACTTAGCCTATTCTTTCAATCATGATTTTCATTTAATATATTACGAAATAATTATTTGTTTTTTTAATATTCTTAGTATTAAACATTAAGATAATATTTATCTTATTCTATTCAATTTCTTTGTATACATATTAAAAAAATTTTGTTTTCTAGTGTACCATTGGAAATTGTCAAGGAAGCGCCTGGAATGATTCATAATGTGAATGCATATAGAACATCATCTAGCAATCAATCTGAAGGATTAATTAATAACTTAAGTAATAATTTATATTTGAAGATCTATTGAATTTTTTAGTTTAAATACATTTTTTCTTTATTATAGGTGATAATGAATCTTTCAAAAATCAAAATGATTCAACATTAACTATAGAAGTTCTTAATTATTTTCGTATACAAATTCTATTATTACATAGTAAAAGTTTTCCCGATGATTCATCTATCATATATTATCCACAATGTCCACCATGGAATAGTGAAGATTTTAAGGAATGTAAGTAAAATGTTTTATCTCAATTAGCAACTAACTAAAAGGATTAAAAGGAATTTCGAATGGAGGCTAAATTTATCTCATTGTAATTATCATAAAAATTCTTATTGGCAATGAATAGTTTAGAGCGTCTTATAGAGTTTAGCAGTTTACGTTTATTATTAAAGCCTAATACTCAGCAAGATAGTATTGATGTTTCAATTTCAAGCAATAGTGAATGAACATCAATATTAGAATGACAACAAGTAGATATGATCACTTAATAGGTGTTTTTTCGTTGTGAAACAGAAAAATATTCTTTACTTAGGATATTTAGTTTAAAACAAAAAAAAAGTTGTTTTATATTCATTTTATTTTATTTTTTAGTTTCAAATTTTGCACAAACGCAAACAAATCAATATGATAATGAACCTTGCAATAATCCTATTGAGTACCTAATAATTCATTAAACATTGAAATTCTTTTTATTTTCTTCTTAGATTACCAATTACAAGAGCATTGAAAACAAATAAAAAATAATAGTTAAATTTTTTAAATGATAAATTTCTGACAATTATTAAAATTTTCATCTATATTCCCGCATACCGAACAAATAAACATTTTTCTGATTTTTGTGAAGAATTTTCATTCTTTTTCTCATCTATATACATTTTTTTAATTTTTTTTGTGTCTGTAATATTAATATAGTTAAATTTTTATTATTATTTTTATTTTCAAAGTGATATGTTTATCTTGAAATCAATCTGAATTCTATTTTATGATAAAGAGAATATTTCTTAAATGATAAAACTGTTAATAGAAATTCTATAAAACACGATTCGACTGTTTTAGACTCAAATAAGAAAGCTTAATGATATGAAACAGATTTCTGATCAAATTAAAGTGTTTTAATGATATATTTTATTGAATAGAAATGAGAAAAAAAGAATAGGAAACTGATATCTATGATCAGTACGAGATGTAAGCCGGTGCATTGATCTATGACTAATAAAAATCGGATGGTAATATCTCTAAAATCTGATTTGAAACATCAGGAATTTCAAATATCTATTTTTGTATTATGGCGGTTCAACTCATCAGTCTATACTTCTAACTGTGTATAATGAAAACGAACAGTTATAAATATTTTACATTGAAATGATACATTTATTATATTTTCGTATTGGCTTTTGGAGTTTAATGCAATATAGTAATACAATGACTTCGAGCTTTCCGATTCGACAGTGATTTCAATAAAAAAAAAAACTTCTTTTAAATGATAAAACTCTATTGAATTGAAAATATTGTCAATCAATTATAGATAGTGAAATAAAGTAGTATTTTTTATTCAACTAATAATTGATAAAGTTCTCGAAAATTAATATAGAGCAAGTTATCATTTAGATTTCTTTTTGATAGTATGAAATCTCTGGATTTTTTTTTATTCTCCATAGAAGTTAAAACTCGGAAGTTACTTTTCCACGTGATCTGAAGATATTAGCTTTTTATTGAAAAACTTACTAAAATTTTGATATCTGGAGAACACGAAGGTCTTAAAACTAGTATTCATCAAATGAACATTATCTCGGTCAAAAAAACGATTTGACATCTGAAAAGATTCTCTCGTGAATGTTAACGCAACATTCGCGTCTACACAGTTCGAAAACGACTCATATTTATCACATTCTCTTTTGCTAAAAATTTCTCTTTTTATCATCGTTACAGATTATTGTAAGGATAATGAAATGATATTGAATATTTTGACCATATTAAAACGATAGGTACGATTTGATTACTTCATGCTGGCTAATAAAAAAAAAAAACCTATTTGATTTTGTCTTCTTTTTTTTTGAGAGCTTCACAATATCAACTGTTTATTACAATAAGAAAAAAAAAAAAAAAGTCCATACAACTACTATCTACTAAACATGTTCTTTTTTGTTTTTAAAAGGATAAAAGTCGAAAAATAAGACAAGAATAACTAATTTTTAAAAGCTGATGACATTGGACCACGTGCAACTCGTGCTTCATTTGAAGTATAATAATCAACTGTAGGACGTGTTTTAAATGTTGATTGTGTTAATGGTGTATATCTTGATGCTTGTCGATGATCAACAATACCTTCATTTTCATATGGTCTACGATTATAAAAATTTACAGGTGTTTGTGTTTGCATTGATGATACAGGTGAAGGTGCTGGTGCTACATTAACTGTTGATGGAACAGTTTGTTTGAATGATTGAGAAGTAAATGATCTTGCTGTTTGTTGATCTGCTGATGGAACTGCATTTTGTGTTGCTACTATTAAACAAATAATATAGATAAGATATTAAATTCTTCAATAATATACCTGGTTGAGTTTCAGCAGGTGTTGATCCTGAAGACATAACTGAAACAAATGGTTGAATATCTAAACAAAAAGATATATTGAAATTCAAAGAAAAAAAAACAATCATATACTTGGACAAATATCAGATGCCATTGGAAGTAGATCACAAGGTATAACATCAAGAGCAGGTATATTACATTGAGTTTTAACAGCTAAATAAACAAACAAACGATAAAATTCTTCTTCTTCTTCATATTTAACATAACAAACACAAACCTCGACAATAATATTGACATGGAAGTACAAGTGGTGGTTCATGTCGTACACGACATGGTTGAAAAAGCATTGGACATAATAAATGACGTAATGAACGTATACATACAGGATCTGTTGTTGAACCAATTAATGTTGTTAAAAGATGTGCAAGTTGCCAACGATCATAATGACCAAATGTATTTGGTAATCCATATCGTGCTTGTGGTACAGCACCACACATATCAGAAAAAATCGGATATTGTGGATCAATTAATGATTTACATGATGTACCCATATTAAGCATTGGATTAGTATTATATGAAAGAGGTGGTGATGATGGTGGAACCATACTAAAAAAAAAAAAGAATAATATAAATCGAAAAAATTATTTTTTTTTTTTAAATATATTTACTTTCGATTCATAAATCGAGACCAATCCATTTGATTTTTTAATAGTTCATATGATGGTGAAACTATTGCTGGTGGCCAACGTGAACGTATTCGATAACCAACATCTGCTACATTATATGGTGGTTGTCGACCATAATCACTAGATGGATCATCATCACTATCATCATCTGTATCATCATCATTATTTTTGTCTTGATGAACTACATTTTTCTTTGCACCAGATATGTCAACACCTATAATCATAGAATGTATTTTATTATTAATAAAATTTATTATCTATAAAAATCTTACTTTTTCCTGGATTTTGAGCAGTACATAATGATAAAATAATAGTTGTAAACAGTATTGTAAGTAACAGATATTGTTTACTATACATCGTTAATATGTTTATACTACAGTTGATTTTTCGAAAAGTGATAATGTTTCTATCTAGTAGTTTGACTAGAAAAATAAAGAAAATTATAGACTTTTCTTCTCTCTTCTATTTCAAAAGAATAGAATAGATGCCTGGATATTTTGTTTATATGATGTATATGCACCGAATATATATTATTCTATAGAAAATAAAATCCAGTCCAATGATTATACTTCATAGCTATTGTTTTCACTGATAATATGTATATTCTAAATGTTTATCAAAAACATTTCAATATCTATAGTAGATTAAGATAGTAAATTTTTATAGTCATTTATATACATAGTCAAGTTATTCTATTGAATCATTACGATACCTTGAATAAGAAAAAAAGAAATAACATATTTACATAAAGTTCAAATTAAAATATAGTTTTACTAAATGATGTGAATTGAAATTAAATGAAAAGAAAAGATATATATTTCATATAGAATTAATAAAATAATTACATTGTAATATAATATTTATTTAGTAATAAGTAGAGAATCACTAGATTCGAATAAGTTTTTTAATACTAAAATCGATTTATTGAATTTCTGTGCATTATATTTCAGATCTATGAATCTTTCAAAAACAAAAAAAATGCAGTATCTTCATCATATGAAATTCGACATGTTTTTGTTTAGCACCTTGTTGTTTTTTTTTTGATTGTCCTTTCTTAAAAAGTAAGGATTTAAATAAAATACTCAAGTATATAAAATAAAAACTTTTAACTTTCAAATTAATGATTTTTAATTCTTATTTATTGAATATCGTACATAAATGTTATGATAAAAATTTAACCTTGAAACATTTTCTTTTATTCTTTATTCATATTTTGTTATTTTAAATATTTAAATTTGATTCAATATATATATCTATTATATAATTTATATTATATAATTTATCTTTCTCAGGTGATTAATATAGAAAATATTTATTCTATATTTATCTTCATTCATAGGCCAAAATGACATTAAGCTATTAATAGCTAATCATTTGCGTCACTTAACATTCGTATTGTTTAGAATGATACTCCTACATATTACGAAATAGTTAACCCCTATGATTCATATATCTTCATTAATTACATATATACGAGATATATATATATATCAATAAAAGTAAAAGGTAAGATTATCTATTGAAAGCAAAATATAAAAAAAAAAAACATTCAATAATATAT
Organism: Rotaria sp. Silwood1; assembly: GCA_905250075.1. Lineage (NCBI taxonomy): Eukaryota > Metazoa > Rotifera > Eurotatoria > Philodinida > Philodinidae > Rotaria > Rotaria sp. Silwood1. The sequence continues at coordinate 35,170 of CAJNOP010000677.1, read as the reverse complement.
AACGATAGTTTTTATCTTTTATGTAATTATAATCTATTGATACTCATAAGTTGTCTATCGACATCTATCAATCGGGTTTTTTCTATTTAATCACCAATAATAATGATATTTATGAGTCACAGGGAATATTAGAGTAACAAGCAACAAAAAAAAAAAATGATGAATAAAATGTTGCATTGTGAAAGTTAATTTTCTTACATCATTATTCTGTAAAAAAAGAAACGAATAACATTGTAACCATGTTAACTAGTATGGCGCGTCGACCACCAACTCATGTTCATCATATGAATGGACTTCATCATCAACCATATCATTCAAAACCAACAAATGATAATAATAATAATGATGATGATGATGATAATGAAGAAGAACGACGAATACGTTCACGTATATTAGCTAATAAATTATCTGAATCATTATTACATCTTTCATCATCAACAACAACAAGTAAAGAAGATTCTATTGAACAACGTATTAAAACAGCTATTGATATATGTGATATTAATACATTACGAAATATTTATTCTCAAACATCATGTACAATATCAATTGAACGTCGTTTTAAATCTGGTGGATGGACACCATTAATACATGCTGCATATTCATGTCATTTTTCTCTTGTATCATTATTTGTCTTAGAATTTGGTGCTAATGTTAATAATAAAAGTTCTGAACAAATAACACCATTAATGGCATGTTGTATGTCATCACATTCAAAAAGTTCAACAACAAATGATAATAATGAACAATTATCTATATGTCAATTTTTACTTGAACATGGTGCAGAAATCGAACCATGTTTTGATATAATTGATGAAAAAATGATGACACCATTAATGTTAGCTGCACGTTTTGGTTGTTCATCATCATTAATACATCTATTAATTAAATATGGTGCAAATATAAATCGTTGTGATTCAAAAGGTTGGTGTCCATTAATAATGGCAACACAACATGGTCATTTGGGTTCAGTTAAAGCTTTAATAGATTCTGGTGCTAATATTCAATCAACAACAAATAATGGTTTAACAGCTCTTGATATAGCACAACATTTAAAACATGAAACTATAGTTCAATTTTTACTTGATGAACAAATAAAATTAGTAAGTTAGAACAAAACCAAAAATTTATAGAAGAATATTATATTTTGTTGTTGTTTTTTCTTTTTAGACTAAATCATCTTCTTGTTCCGTATCTTTATGTGATAATCAATGTGAATTAATAAATGAAAATGTGAATAATGAAATAAAAGATATTGAAGTAGATTTTGTTAATAATGATAATATTTTACAATTATCATCAGATAATCAAATGAATGAACAGTCATGGAAATCAATGATCTATATAGGAGTTGCAACAGCTATTGGTGCTGCTCTACTATTTAGTTTTGTATATATGAAACGATAATAATTAAAAACAAAAATCTATCTTTTACTTTATTATTATTATTTTCATTTCTTCATGTTGTCATTTATTCTATCGTTTTATTTCATTTTTCTTTTTTTTTGTGAATAAATATCTCAAGTCAAGAACAAAGTTTGTAGATGGCATGTGTCCTTGAGCTTGTATGTACGTGCACTTGAATAATCAAAGGAAAGAACGAGAAGCAAAAAAAAAAGCAATGATGCATGACTTCTATATAGTCGTATGTAATAATGACTCTTTTTTTCTTTTTGCTTCGGTGTATGAGACTTGAAGGTGAGTGTCTCTATTGATAATTCATCGTTCCAAAATTTTGTCTTTATTACTATATTTCTTTACTCATCAGATACCTATTTGCGACAGTAATATACATAGTAAACAAGGTAATAGCAAGGACATATACACTATTTAATCATAAAATTCGTTATGGCTACAACTTCTAATACAAATCTTCCAACTGTGGATCATAATGTGAATACAGTTGTTAGTGATGATCAAAAAACAAAACATGAGGACGAAGCAAGAAAATCACCATTATCATCAATTGATAATGAGCAAGGTGGAAAAACAACAAAAAAGGTCGATGATTTGAATAGTACTGTACATGCAGATAAACTATCATCAGTAGAATCTTCTCATCAAGGTATGAAGACAAATATAATATCTTTAATATCAAATAATTTATTAGATATTAATATAGATAAAAAGAATGAAGGCAATACAGTTGGAACAACTCAACATAAAGAAGAATCTAAATCAACACCTGTTTCTTCTACTTCAACTACGACTAATACAACAAAAACGACAGTTAAAACGCCTTCTAGTAGTCCAACTCCAGATAAAGATAATAAAAAAGTTGAAACAATAACAACAACAACAGTTACTTCTACATCTAATAAAGATCATGATATACATGATCATAGTAATTTTACAATTGGAAAAGGTGATTCAAAACATTTAACAGATTTTCAACGTCAAAAAGCAAAATATTTTTTTCATGTTAATCTTGGTAAAAAAAATTTATTTTGAAAATTAACATTATTTTTTTTTATTTTTTTCAATATTTAGATATTGAAAATAAAGAATTTGTAACATGGAAAGATGTTGAATTTTATTTATTAGTAAGTAAAAATTTTAAATGAAACAAAAAATAAATTTTTTTTTTTTATTCATAGTTTCATGTAACAGCTGCAAGAAAAGAAGGTTCAGGTGGTGGTGATTTAGAAGCACGTTTAAGTCGAGCTACAAGAGCTTTTTGGGAACATATTCATGATCAAATACCATTAGTTGATGGAAAACGTGATACATTAACATTAGATCAATTTCTTGATACATGGGCGAGTCTTGTTGATTATGTTGTTCGAACAAATCAATTACCTCCAATTGTTCATGATTTAGTTAAACTTGGTTTTGAATTATATTCAACAGATGATTATAATGGTGTATCATCAACAATTCAACCTTCGGCATTTGATCAACTTTTTCAAAATATGAATTTAAGTCGAACACATGCTATTATGGCCTATCAATTTCTTACTGAAGTAACTAGTATTTATTTATTTATTTTTAATTAATTATGTATGTATATTTCCTTTTTTATATAGAATGGTACAAAACCATTAGATGCTGATAAAATTGAATCAATTGTCAAAGCAGTAATTACATCCTCGGATGTAGAACATGATTCACATTTTCTTCTACCTGGTTTTTTTAAAGTAATAGCAAGTAGAAAAGATAATGTTAAAGAAAAAACAAATCAATCATCTTCACCAGTTCCCGATAAGGATCAATCCGAAGTTCATGATGTATCTTCATCAAAGTCAACTTCTCAAACACAACAACCAACTACATCATCATCTACTCAATCACAACCCACGCAAAAAACTTCTTCAACAACTGTACAAGCTCAAAATCCATCTGAACCATTTTCTCAAAATCAAGTTAATAATGGTTCTACATTGGATTCATTGAATATACAACAACAAAATATATATCCATCATCTGAAACATTACCACCAAGAGTTGTCATTCAAAATGAAGATGACAATATTCGTCAACTTTTACGTTTTTATCATATAGATGATGGTGATACTGTTGAAGTTGCCGATGGTTCTGTACCACGTGTTGTTTTTGTTCATCCTGAACGACCTTTACCACCTTATGTTCAACAAAATCCACAAGTATATCAAAATTTACAACGAGGTTTGTAATTTTTATATTTTTATTATCATTATAAAATTTTCTTTTCAAATAAATTAGATCCAACAAATATTATAGTACAACCACAAGCTGGACTCAATGTTTTACCTAATTTAATGCAAAATAATACGAAACCATTTCAACAAACAACTACAACAACAACAACAACAGAAACAAAGCCAAAAGTAACATTAGAAGAACGTTTATCTCGTGGTGAAACACAACAAGGTCCTACAATACCAATTCGTCCAGATCAACAACAAGGTGGTAATACATCAACAACACGTATACGTCAAGTATATCCACATATAAGTGAAATTCAACAAGAAGAACAATTAAAACAAGCTAAACTTCAAGCAAATCAAAATCTTATTAATGAAAAAAAACCAAAAGAAGAAACTTCAATTATTAATGATGTATCATCAAATAAACAAGATAAAATAAAAGAAAAAAAAGAAATAACACGTGAAGATGAAGAAAAACTTGTTGCTACTATATTACAAAGATTAACTCCAATAGTTGAAAAAAGAGTTTCAGAAGAATTACATCGTATACATAGTGGTGAAAATGATCAAGATGATAATCTAGAATTTATACCATTTCCATTTATGTTTACAACTGGTGCTGTTCCTTTTTTTGTACCTCCACGTGGAGGTCCACCACCACAAGCATTTAGACCACCACCATCACCAACTGGACAACAACAACAACAACAACAACAAAGTTTTCAACAAAATAGAGCAGATCCAAGACAACAACAACAACAACAACCAAAACAACAGCAAGCAAATTTACCTAGAGTAAATAAAAAGAAAACTTTTATTTTAAATTTTTCTTTTTTATCTTCTTCATATATAATATTAGGAAGCTGAATATATTGGACTACCACCAGGTGCTGCATTTTTACCTCCTCCAATAATTATGGCTATGATGAGTGATTTAGCAAGAGGAGGTATGGCAGGTGAAATACCTGTTTTTCCACCAAATATGCCACCTCCTCCTCATGGTCCAGGTGGTATGCCTGCAGGTCTTGAAGGTCAATCAATTCTAGAATTGAATTAAATGATAATTTTCAAAATATTATTATTGTTTTTGTTTTTTAATTCTAGGTTTTATGATGTTTGTTGATGATGAACCAATGATGGATCTTCCACCTGGTTTTCCACTACGTCCAGAACCTCGCTTTTAACGTTGTTGTTTTTTTTTTTTTATTTTAGATTAAAAAACGACAGTTTTTTTCACTATTCGTTCTTGCGCTTTTTTTTAAAAAATTCTCAATAAAATTATCTAGTACTTATGTCATTTAACAAATAAATACATATTTTTTATTCGATAAGATAAAATCGGTGTTTTTTTTTGAGTATGATTTTCTTTATTTTTATTTCAACAACTATATATAAAACAGATTCATTTTTCTGTTCATTATAAAAAAAAAGAGAAAGAGGAAGTGATCAACCTTCATCACATTCAAGAGCAAGTTTATCATCATGTTCATTATTAATAGTTTCATTTGATTTTTTATATGTCAAATTTAATTCTAATATTTGTAAACGATGATCAATGAAATTTTGATTATTAATATATGATGGTTTATCTATTTCATTAGCACGATTATATAATTCTTTTGCCCATTTTAACAAAGTAATTGTATGTATTAATGATAATTTTGAAGTATATTCAGCTTTTTCAATAAAATTTTTAGCAAGATCTCGTATTAAACGAATAAGTAAACATAAATAATTATCAAATATTAATAGATTTGATTTATTATAATCATATATCCATTCATATGAAAATAAATTATTATTAATTAAAATATAAATAATATGAACACGTTGAATAATAATTGGAATAATATCTTTAATAAATAAATTTGATATTATAAATAAAATTTTTATTTTTGATTCAATTTGTTTAAAAAATTCTAAACATTCATCTTTATTATTAAATATATTTAAAAATTTTTTTTTTGTATTTTTTCTTTTTGAATTTATTTGTATTAAATCATCAATACAAATTTCATAATCTAACATTATACGAGATATATTTAATGTTGTTAATATAGTAAATTTATGTTTAATATAATGATAATTATCTGATTGTTCAATATATGAATCAAGCCAAATAATTATATAATCATTTTGTGGTGAAAATGATGAAGTTCGTTTACGTTTACAATCATTTGATAAATAATTTCGTATAGAATTTTTTGGTGGTAATGGTCGTTTTATAATTCGTCCATTTAATGTATTTACATTTGTTCTTAATAAATGATCTTGTAGATTAATAAAATATTCTTCATTAAGAATTATATAACGTCTAAAACGTGTATCATATATTTCTAATAAATAATTATCCAAAATAAGTTTGTAATGATTACTAACCATTTGTATAAGATCATTATAATGAACATTGGGATTAACTAAGAACGAGTGAATTCTATGAGAGAAGTAAATGATCAAAGTCCATGAGGTCATTGTCTAACAAGAAAATTGATGTGTAGTTTTTCGTTTCTCAGTACTGCTTTGCAGTTTGATGTATGTTGCTTTTATTTATTCTTTTGCGTTCTGTATTGCTACCTGAAGAACGGAAGAAAAGAACGATAAAACACATCTACTATAGTTATTGAATTTAGCTTGGAAGTTTCAAACTAGTTCGGATATTTCATATTAGTCATGATTGTTCTATATATAAAATGTCTATACTAATTATTTTCTCATGTCTCATAAGAGAAACAAAATTTGACATGGATTTATCCAAGGGATCAGTTGAAACTTTGATTATATGTGGAAGTCTAACTAGATCCACTAGAAAATTTAATGAACAAACAAGTATGGAAGAAGTTAATGAATATGTAAGTCATGAATTTTATTCAAGTCTACCACAATCATATCAAATTGTCGTATATGATACGACAACAATGTCTTTCGTTGATCTTGAAACTCTATTACGAAATCGATTAAATCCGTTTCAAACAACTTCCTCAATAGATATTGACAATATTGAGAGTATGCCACCATGTACGAGATTATATGTTGTAAATCAATCGTTGATACATTCACATATTTGTTCTTCGAATCGTAATAATAATTATATAAACAAGATTTTGTATATGATTCTTCTTTTTTTTTGTTTTGTGTCTTAGAAATTCAACATGATCAAAGTTTATCCAATGATAGTTATGAAAACTTATCAATGGATGACATTCGTAATGAAACAAGTAATAATTTTATTATAAAAGCTCTCAAGAAATTAAAATCTTTTATTCTATATAGATTGTTTTATAAACAGTATTGCAACAGGTGATGATGTTTCACAGGACAATAATGAAGATTTATCACAAATGACTGGAGGTAACATACTTAAAAACAATGAAAATTTTAATTAAAATACTATTTATTAATATGAATACAGCACTTTCATATATTGTCTTTTTTGTTGTTGATTTATTAGGTCTATCATTAACGACAACACCAGCTGTTATTCAACATTCACAAATACATAATTTATTATCGAATCGATTATATTTTTCATTAGATGTTAAACCTTTTCAAAGAAATATTTATAAATCTGATGAATTTAGTATACGTGCAGATAAAACAAATGGACGTATTGCTCGTATACAAGGTATTAAAACAAATAAAGAAAAAATGCGTCAAATTTTACCAAGAATTCGAGTAAGTCTATTGCAAAAAAAAAAAACTATTTTTTTTCATGAACTATAATCTTTTGTACTTTTAAATTTCAATTGTCTCTTTATTTTTTTGTTTGTAATAATTTCTTATTTATAGATACCTTCAAATGCTTTTCAATCTAATGTAAAACTTCGTATAATAGTTGTATTAGAAGCAATAGATAATGACAAACGAATTTGGTATAAACATCCTGATAAAGGATTTTTACCAGATCAATATACAAAAGATACAAATCCAATTAATCCAATTGAATTCAATTTAAATAAAAATAATTTAACAAATGATGAAGATTTTATGTAAGTTAAAATTGAAATTAATCTTTATTTAAATTTGTTTTTTCGATTTAGATTAAGTCTACAAATGATAACAAAATGGAATAAATCTAAAAAAGATTTTGAAATAATTCATCAATTAGATGAAAAAAATGTTGTTCAATTACATTCAGCAATACATGATTCATGTTCACCACGTTTATTATGTGTTCTTGTACGAGATAATAGTCCTGATTGGAATACAATTTGTTTATCAGATTTTATTCGATTACCACGTAAGAAAAAATAATTTTATTGAAATTTGAAATAAAAATAAAAATTTTTTTTTGTTTTTCTTATATAGCAAAATCTGTTAGACAAAGATCTTTGAGTGTTGTTACAGGTTTGTTTTTTTTCTTTTTAAAATAATTTTATATATTAAAAATATTCTTATCTTTAGAACGAACTTATTCACCACAACGAAAACGAGCAAAAGTAAATGATTTTTTTAATGTTTTATTACATATATATATATAAGTTATTTTTTTTTAGTTTTAGATAAATATGATATTTAATAATAATGTCGATCAAATTCTACAATACATTCAAATAATCGTCTTAATTAAGAATTTTTAGCGTAAATTACTCCTGGTTTAATTCAATTCAAATTATCTACAAATAACTTAAATAAAAAAAAACATACAAAAAAAATGTTAATAGAAAAATGACTTCAAGTCTGATATATGCTCATTCATAATTAAAATATACAAAATAATGAGAAGAATTGTGTTTTTTTTGTATACAGAAATAAAATATTTTTTTACAAAAAGAAATTTTCTTTTTTCGATATTTTCTAAGTATCTCAGGTATCGTACTGTGCATATTTTTATTTATTTAACAATATCACTATCTATAGGATTTTATTGAAAAAAACTTAACTTATTAATACAATCACAAGAAAAGAATAAAATGTTCAACACAAGAAAATTTATTTCTAGAAGTTGATTTTTATTCTATATTTGTGTTGCGATTAAAGATAAACCAAATAAAATTCAGTCAAAAGATTAATTACAAGAATAAAATGTCAGGTAGGTGTTTGTATTTATTATTACCTATACCAAGTTATAATACAATTCTTAAAGAATGATTTATAAATAGGTTTCTTACTATAGGACAAATCAGCTCAGTAGGAAATTTAAAAGAAGGAGAATACCAAGAACGATTTTTCGTTTCTTGAAAAATGTCCAACAATTTATGATACTATCTTTAAAGAACTTCATAACATCATGTTGAAATACTTTGATTTGACAAAAGTCTTGATCTACTACTCAATCAGATTATAATACTTTTCAACAAGAATGATCTTTTTTCTCAAATTTGATTGACTTTTATCGAAAGTTCTAAGAATTTAACTGAAATAGTTGTATCCATGTTGCTGATTTCATATCAAAAAAGAAAGAACTCTAGTGAATATATCCATCAATCATATACGATTAGCCAGCATGAGTATCCGAGAAATTTTATGTGCATTATAACAAGTGCCTATAGAAGTTTTTCTTTATAGATTTATTCGTGGAAGAAAGTATGAGTCTCAGTGGCGTAGCCAATGGTAAGGCCATTGGGCAATTGCTCATAGATATTTTTGAAATCATAACGGTTGCCCTTAGCCACCCGTAACTCAAAATAGTTCGACCAATGAAATACCTATGACTCAAAAATTCCTGGCTACGTCACTCGTGAGTCTTCAATTTATTACTCATCTCTATTGATTTCATAGAATATTTAGTAAAATACTGCCGCAATATCACTTAAAAATAGACAAATATTGATGATTGGTAATAGTTGTGCATACAAACCAGTAGAATAAATGTAGTCATATGCCATCTAAACTTTTTCGTTTGATCATTACTCAGTTCCTTTCTTTTCTATTCTAAATTGGAATTTTCTTTAATAATTATTTTTCGAAAAGTGAAGGTTGGAAACTAGTGACTTTTGAAAAAAATAAAATAAAATTTTTTATTTGATTATCTAAATTTAGATCAGGAAGTCCGTTTATCAGTAGCAAGAGAGCGGCATCTATTAGAAAAAACGGATTGATCTTATTGAAATTTGTTTGTAGTTATTGCACCATATACTATATATCTGTACCTTCTATCTATCTATATATGTATATTCATCTTATCATAATTTTGAAATCTCTTGTCCGATTGATATAATTTAAATAAAAAGATCATCTTCTACCTACAATGATTCAATTTTTTAAGATTGACTATGAATAATAATCAAATAAAAAAAAGCTGTTATGATTGATGTTTTTAAATTGATAAATGAGATATAATCATCAGTTTAAACATATCTGTTTAGTTTTTTTTTCTATGTGATAATCAATACTCTAAGTTTATATATTTTTTGTTTTTGAATTTCAATAAATAATTTATTATCATATATTTAAATAAAAAAGATTTTATACAACACAGTATTGAATAGAATACAAACGTAGAATTATACTAGATAGATAAATAAAATACGAAGTATTCAATTAGAATACTTACATCCTCACACTATAAGTATAACAGATGCCTACGTAGATGTGAAAAGGATTGGTAATCATTTTTCTTATTGGTTATTGAATTAATTGTATCATATGACATACCTTTTTCTTTCGCTGTATACAAAAGTGAAGTGTCATTACAATCAATTTGATTATAAAAAAAAGAAATTATTTAATTAAATAAAAATACATGTACAAAAAAAAAACAAAGAAAATTTTTAAGATTAAAATTTTGAAAAAATTTCAATAGTTATATATTTTTGTAGTTGATCAGTGATCATGGCGACATGCCTCTTTAACACTCCTAAACCTTAGAATATGGGTAATAATAATCGGCCGAATTTTTGGGTAATAATAAATGGCCGAAAATGAAGCCAAAAACCGAAAGGACCGAAAAACATGTGATTGGCTATCATCCATCTGAATCATATTTATAGATGATTCAAACGAATGATAACCAATCGCATGTTTTTCGATCCTTTCGGTTTTCGGTTTCATTTTTGGCCATTTATTATTACCCCGAATTTTTGACCTACGGCCTACGTAGGCCTACGAAAATAATTGGTTATTTTCTTTTCGTTCTGCAGATGTTTCATACGAACAGAAAAACAAACGAATAATATTTTTTAGGTTCGCGTAGGCCAAAAATTCACCCGATTATTATTACCCTTAGAATATTCCTAGTTCGAAATTTTTCGTTATATTCTGCGCGTGGTAATGTTTTCCAACCTTAAACCATTTTTCTATCGTACCAATTGAAGGACACGTTTTAAATGACTTTATCCCACCAAACAATCAACACATATATTAATTGTGGTTGTGATAAACGACATACAACAAGTTTAAATAATCAATCAAATATTGATCAAATTCATGAACATATACGTGATTTATTTGGTTCTCATTTACCAAAATCATATTATCTTACATTCTACAATAATGAACATAAAAAATTCATTAAACTTAATCAAAATGTATTAGATTATGGATGGAATCCATTTCAATTGAAATCATCTATTAATAATCAAAGTATTGAAAATATATTACATTTTGTTGAATTATATGTTATTGATACTACAGATGAAAATTCTGATCATGATACACAATCTGGTATAAATAAATTTTAACATTAATAAAGAATAATATAGATAATAGTTTTTTTTTTTTTTTCATCAGGAGTTCAATGTAATGAAACAGGTTCTGATGACTCATCAAAAACAATAATTCATGAAACATTATCTCAATCAAGTAACATTTTATAAAAAAAAAAAAAAAGAAAAATTAATTAAAAAAAATTTTTTTCTCTAGATTTACCAATACATAACAATATAATCAATAATAATGATTGTCAAGAACAAGATTTATTAAATGCATTGCTTACTAAAGAATCAATTGATACAAGTAAGATTTGTTTTGTTTTGTTTTTTTTTGTCTAAAAATCGAATTATTTATTCATTATAGATACTCTTCTTGATACAACATATACAAATGATAATAATATTAATAATGATGAATCATTAAATACATATCCAAATGAAAATATAATTGATTCTAGTACGATTGAATATTTTTCTTATTTTTAAATTAAAATTAAGAAATTTTTATTCTTGATAGATTTTTCTTCGAACGATTTAAATGATTCTCATGTTACAGATTTCTTCAATGCATTACTTTCTGAAAGTCAATCAGATCAAAGTAAGCTTTGACATATTACATATCAATTTTTTGAAATAATTATATTGAAATTTTTTTTTGTCAGATATATTTATTCGTAATGATTCATTAGAACCTATTGAAGGTAATATATTTAAGACAATATATTTGTATTTTATTTATTTATTTATTTATTATAGTTGGAGATTCAATACCTTTACAAAATAATTCTTTATATTCAATTCAACATTTAAATAAATTTCAAAATTCAATACAACCAAATGAACAATTAAATATTGAATATAATCGTTTGTATTTTTCACTTGATGTTAAACCTGAACAAAAAGATATTTATAAATCTGATAAATTCAATCAAAAAGAAGAAACAAAACCGAATGGATATATTACTCGTATACAAGGTATTAAAACAGCAGAACAAAAAATGTGTTCAGTATGGCCAAAAATTCGCGTAAGTAATATCAAATGAGATTTTTATGATGACACGAATTTTCTCTTTGATGTTATCTAACTCTACGCACTAAAATAATATGTATTATTATTGAAATATGTCTTAGTCTATTGACTAAATATTGATACATTGTTTTTTTATGCACATACAAATTGCAAATAACCAATTTGGTTGAATATTTTGACCTTATGTATTTTCGTCTATGTTTTTTTTCTAGAATATTTCGCAATTAGTCATATGCAAATAAGAATTAATCAATTACAAATCATTATAAAAAAAAACACATTTATGAACATGTAATATATATTTTTATTTTATAAACTTAATGTAAGTGAAGATTACAGCGAATTTCTCTATTAGAAGATTTTGAAATCAAGTAAAATCATTGAAAGATCTTTTCGGAGTCTTATTGATTTATAAGACATTCTAATGATATCGATATTATTACTTCGATTTTTCTTTTATACAAATTTTCACTTTTGTTTACTCATGTAGTTCTATCATTCATAACTGTACTTTCATCGTCATATATACTAGTTTTAACGTTTAGACAGTGGGGCGTAGCCAGGGGTAGGACCATTGGACAATTGTCCATAGCTCCAAAAGTTATTGCCCATGGAATTATTGAGCTATGCAGTGCTTGAACAGTTATTGCCCATAGATATTTTTGAAATCATAACGGTTGCCCTTAGGTGCCCGTAACTCAAAGTAGTTCGGCTGATGAATTGCCCATGACTCAAAAATTCATGGCTACACCACTGCGTTTAGAATATAAGAATAAACAATTTTCACATTCGTAGTTCAGTAGTGACATTCAAGATTACTATGTTATTCTTTATTTAAATTACGAGTGTCTGTACTATTTAGGAGTGAATATAACATGTCAGCTTCCAAGTGCATGATGTACAGTATGTCTAGCATGTTTAGAGGGAGCGTTTCTAAGTGTCAAATCGTTTTAGAGTTGAAACTATGCGCATCATTTGGGTTCGAATGAGATATAGATACCTAGAGGATCAAGCTCAGGTGAGTAGTTTATCGTAAAAGTTATAAATCTTTTGAGTGCTTTTATTCTAAGATATAGCTATGATGAAAACATGCTTTTCACGTTGCTTATCCACAACGGCTAACACCAATGCTCTTATGCCATAATAGACGGAATCAAAAAATCTGAAATTTTCATAATAGAATATTCTAATTAAGATCTGTCTCTATGCAAAGTTTCAAGTCGAAATTCCAAACGTTTCTGAGAAGATCGCAGTATCCTGCTAGAAATTACGTTAAGAATACAGTATTTCAGCAACAATAAACTTAAAGTCTTTTCAAAGTATTCATAACTCATTAAAACCTACATAATACACATAATTTGTCTCAAAAAGCAATTTGACATTTGAAAACATTTCCTCATTATAGATATTGATAAAATTTCTTTGAAGCTGACGAAAGCTATTGAATTCAAAAAACACATTCTAAACATGAGAGCGAAATTGAGACACACACGCACAAGTCAACTATAATCGCTTCAAATAGTACATATTACAAATGTCAAATTTTCTGATACATGAGAATATATTATGATTAGATTTCATGACATATGAACAGGATTTATAACTGTAGTTGAACGAATAAATTTGATTATGTAAATATTTCTAAATTTACGGCGAAGTATTATTTTTTTTTTACAGCACACTTTGTATTCATATTTGAGTAGCTGTTGTTTTTTCTTTTCTATACAAAATTTACACATAGATTTTATATAAATTTCGTTTATTGTTTTTTTAGATTCCAAAATCTTTTCGAAATAAACACAATATATGTCTTGCTATTTTTGTGGTTTCGGAAAAATTAGAAAATGGAAAGCGAACTTGGTATAAACATCGTGATAAAGGATTTTTACCAAAAAATTGTACACGTGATTCACAATCAGTTAATCCAATTGTATTTGATATAAATGAAAGTAATTTAACATTGGAAGGCGATTTTGAGTAATACAAATTGAATATATAATTTTAATTATTATTATATATGTTTTTTTTTTTATATAGATTAGATCTACCAATGACAACTTTATGGAATAAATTAAAAGAATCTGAAAAATTATATCAACTTGATGAACAATCAACAATAAAATTACATTCAGCACAACATGAATCATTATCACCACGTTTATTTTGTATTCTTAAAGATAATAATTGTGATTGTCTAGATACAATTTGTCTATCGGATTTTATTCGAAAAAGTAATTAGAAAAAAAAAAATTGATTGAAGATATCGAATGAATTTTTGATTTTTTTTTTGTTTTCTTTTTAGAAAAAGCTTCAAAACGATATTTAACAAATACTGATGATACTACAGGTTTTTATATTTATAATGAATTCATTTTTAAAATATTTCTATTTTAGTTCAAACTTGTACAATTGTATATAAACGAGCAAAAACATAATAAATATGAATTATTATTATTTATGTAAAATACTAATATAAACTAGATATTAAAAAAATCTAGCATTAAAATAAATGAAGCCGGTGAACTGATTACAATCATTTTCACTTATTTTATTTTCGTTTTATTTTGTGTCTGTATATTAAAAAAAAAATAATAATTTTGTAAAAGTATACTTGAATTTTTAATAAAGTTTCATAATCCAATAAATATTCGATAATTTTCTGTACTTGTTATTATTTATCAAATTTATAAAAATTAATTTTATTCTCAAGAATAACAATACAAAACTTATTTTAAGCACGAATTTAGATAGCAAATTATTTATATAATAAAAAATGCGGAAACTTCGGATTTAAATCTGAGAGTTATGTGTACTTCAAAAAGTGAATCATACAAATCAATCATCCTAGACTGTCTGAATATCAAAATTATACTGTGAAATCTACCATTTAAAATGTTGATTTCTATTGTGCGTTGCCAAACCAATAGGACATGGGCCAAATACAGCTCAAGTTTGAACTCTTTCCCTTGATTTACCCTAAGAAAGTCGTTTTTCCTATAACTTCATTTCTATTGGTCACTGCGCAACTAATAGTATTTCGATGGAAGTGCAGTACACATTCGAGTTCTCCATATCTGAAAACCTCGAAGTATCATCAGTGTGACCGGAAGATAAAGCTCTATTTGTGGATCAATTAGATCGTGGACCAAAATATAACCTAGTTCTCTTTAATTGTCCTTGTCATTGGTAAGTCAATCTTCTTGTTTCTTTATGTTTTATATATCATTTTGTAGTTCTTGAAATTCCCTATCGAATGGTATATAATAGTTGGGGTTTTAATTGACTATGATAGGAAAAGTCTTTTACGAAAGTCGCGATGGGTCCATTTTTCCACAGAAAGCTATAGGGAAAAATGGGTATTTTTGTAATAACTCAGGAACGGCTCGGCCGATCCTTCTCATCTTCGAACTCGACCGAGACATTGTCAAGACTAAGCTGTGTAGAAAGTTTCATCGCAATCTGACTCTGCTGTCAAAAGTTATCATGTAAACAGCCAACCGGACGGACGGACACACTGACTATTCTATAGTGTATTCACTTTTTGAGTACACAAAACTATGATTCAGTTCAAAACTAATATCAGATTCAGAATCAGCGTTAAAAACTGAGTCGATTTACGTATTTTGTGAATAAGTATGAGCAAAAAATTTTTTTTCGAAAAATTCCCGTACCCCTCCTCAGGGATGGTCTGGTCAAAAATCACAATTTTTTCGATAACTCAGCCATTTCTTAGCGGATCCTTCTGCGACAAATACATTTATCGACCCCCCTCCCCCCATCCTCATCTATTGACTTAATTCGACTAATTAGACCCTGGGGAGTTCATTAAAAGTATTCCCAAAGGTCCCAGATCAATAGTTTAAGAGATAACCTAATTTTAAAAACTTGAAAATAGATAGCGCCAGAGTCGAATCAACCGTAGGAGAAAAATATCCAAACAATATCACAAGAAGAAAAATATCTAAATCAATAAAACGAAAGAAAAAAAGATTCATATGTTTGTCGTATGTGTCATCTGTGGGTGTGGGTGAGTGTGGGTATGGGTATGGGTGTGGGTGTGGGTGTGGGTGAGTGTGGGTATGGGTATGGGTGTGGGTGTGGGTGTGGGTGAGTGTGGGTATGGGTATGGGTGTGGGTGTGGGTGTGGGTGAGTGTATGGGTGTGGGTAGGTGTGGCTGTACCTCAAGAAAAGATTAACATACCCACACACCCACACCCACATCCCCACCCCCACCCCACACCCACATGACCGACCCTGAGTGGGGACCTAGTGATTTTTAATTATTTAACTGTTTGTTTGATACACTTACTACATTTTATTTCAAAAAATAAATCGTTTATGCAATTTTAAACTCAAGTCTAATTTTTCACATGTCTCCTAAACTATCGGTCTGGGACCTTTGGGAATACTTTTAATGAACTCCCCAGGGTCTAATTAGTCGAACTAAGTCAATAGATGAGGGGGGTCGATAAGTGTATTTGTCCCATCCTTCTCATCTTCGAACTCGACCGAGATATTGTCAAGACTAAGCTGTGTAGAAAATTTCATCGCAATCTGACTCTTCTTTCGAAAGTTATCGTGTTAACGGCCGGACGGACACACAGACCGATTTTAGTAGTGTACTCACTTTTTGAGTACACTAAAAATTAACTATCTTCAGTGTATGCTTGGCATTTTAACCTTGTCTCGTGAACGGTTTGGTTCTTTGAGCTAAAGAAGGTCTCAATTGGACAGAAAACAGTTTAATCTATAAATTCACCACACCCAAGTAAGTAAGTTATGAGATAAAAAAGTGAAGAAACGATTCGTTAACCCAACAACTTTTGTTCAGAATTTTCAAAATCTGACTTCAGATTCGGATTCACCGACCCCGACTTACTTTCGTCAACCTTTATAAAATATCGTTATTTTCTTAAAAAATCCTTTCTTTCACCCAAACAATGGAGTTCAAAATTTTCAAAATCTGACTTCAAATTCAGATTCCTCGACCCCGACTTGCTTTCGCCAACCTTTATGAAATATCGCTATTTTCTCAAAAAAATCTTTCCTTGGCCCAAAAGTTTGAGCTCAAATTTTTAATGCTTTATATACCATTTTGTAGCTCGTGAAATTCTCTATCGAATGGTATATAATAGTTGCGGTTTTATTTGACTATGATAGGAAAAGTTTTTTACGAAAGCGGGGATGGGTCGATTTTCGCATAGGAAGCCATAGGAAAAAATGAGTATTTTTGCAATAACTCAAGAATGGTTCAGCCAATTCTTCCCATCTTCGAACTCGACCGAGACATTGTTAAGACTGAACTGTGTAGAAAATTTCATCGCGATTGGACTCTCCTTTCAAAAGTTATCGTGTTAACGGCCGGACGGACATACTGACCGATTCTAGAGTGTACTCACTTTTTGAGTACACAAAAACTATGGACTATTCAATTATAATTATTTTGTTGCATTATCTGATGTTTGATATGAGTATGAAAAGAGATATGAACATTTTATTGGATTTTACATGAAAATTTGTATGTTATAACTATACATTTAGTTACGCAGAATCGTTTCGCACATCTCAGAAAGAAAATTTGCCAAACGATAAATTGTTTTTGAGATGAGTGAAAGCTAGAAAAGATTCATATTCGAGAGTATGGATAATCTGAAGAGCTACATCCACACTCGATCGGTCTGAATCCAGATGTTAAACATTGCGACTCGACAAGCTCTAGTCGTCGAAGAAATGTGTAGTTTGCAATAGTCACTGAAGTGTTTTTAGAGATTGGCGAATTCAGAAGAGAGTATTGAGAAGAATCGTTCTTTCCTTACAATTTTCTATAGCTGAAAAGATCCAAAAATGAACTAATACGATCTTTAAAGAGCCACGTTGAAGTGCTCCTGTTTTACGAAATTCTTGACTCACTACTCAATCAAATACTTCTAATTATAACACTTATTCTCCTCGTGAATGAGATCAAATATATTTTAAAAGTATATAGATACAAATTCGATTTTTATAAATTTAGATAAGGAAGTCTGTCTACCAACGATCCATACATCATGAGAGTTAAGAAGACGACGCCTTTCGAAGATTGAATTAGTCCTCACGGAGTTTTAAATCAGCTCTAATTCAACTATAGGATGTCATCAATCTGCATAAGAACTTTCAATATTATACAATAAGCACTTGATTGTTATACTCAAATTTGAACACGAGTCCTACTAAGGACAACTTGGGTCAGAATAGTAGTGACTCTCTTCTTTCATATTGGTTGTTTAATTCATTATACAATCAATCTTTTTGTTCGCGCTTTATACAAAGCTAGCATGTTCTTACAATCAATTCACTTATTAAAAAAAACTTGCGACATTTTTTTTATCTTTCGCAACCTAGAAGTTTCTCTAAATCCTTCAAATTTCTTACATATAGCATGATTGTAGCAGTTTTTCAACCAACTCAACCTTTTTTTTAGCTTATATTAGTTACAATATACATTCAAAATGACTTCCTCCAGCAAAGCAACTAACACATAATAACAAAAAAAAACTTGTAATAAAATCATTACCAAACAGTATAAATTATATAACAGTTATTGACTGTTGATCAACAAAATACACTATGTCAATCTGACTTTCATACAAAATAAAATTCCTAGAGGAAGATACATATAACTTAGTACGAGAAATTTCATATTTGAATTCTGATAACAAACATTTTATTTTTAATTCTTATCCTATTGTATCTTACAATATTCTTATCTTCAGCTCTATTGTACCTTGCAGAGAACGGTAGGGTAACTTTGTACATGTCTACTATTGAAATTATATATATTCAATGAAATCCTTTGAACATACATAATAGTCTGTACATGAATCAATATTATTTTGTAACATGAGTTCGATAAATATACAATGACAAGCACAAACTACTACAGGTTTATCATTCCGTTGCATAAATATGAGTTTCAACATATGCATGGCTAAAAGAAGACATAATTCAGATATCTACTGCCTTTAACAAAATGTATTATATCAAATGTGAATGTATTCTTCATTAAAATAGCTTTTAGAGTTATCTCTACAAGATTTAAATGTGAAACACGATGTAGCTACTGTTACTAATGATACAGAGATTGTCGTATTTTATTTATTGTGAGACACATTTCTTCATCATTCATTCACATAATTCTCATGAGATGAAATAAAGAAGTAGATCATAGGTATTGATATACAGATTGTGATCGTATATTAACAATGTTTATTACGGTATGTGAAAAGGAAAATAAAATATTCTTCAATATTTCTTGTACTTTTTAATACTGCACACCTAAAGACCAAAACAGAAACATGAGAAAATGAATTTTGAAAATATTTTTATGAACAAGTCAATTCACATTTTACAATATTTTAGAATGTTAAATTTTGAAAAAAGACAGTAATTGTTTTACTGCAAAGAACGCATAAACTACAAAATCCTTCGTTCTTTTTTTTTTCTTGGAACATAAGTCAACAAAAACTTAAGAATATAATATATTTATACTTTATAGATTTATAAACCAGATGAACTTATTAATTTAGACAAGAATTTACAAAATAAAGTTACATTAAACATAATTATAAGATACACGTTTAATGAAATATTTTATTCTTTTTGAAACTGCCCAATATCAACCCTCTGCTCGGTCAAATAATACTTCAAAGCAAAATTTTTCCAAAACCTATCACCAAACATTCAATTTTCCCATGTCCACGAACTAAAAAGAATACATCAAAAATATGTAGTTAATATGAAAACAAAAATTTATTTACTAACTACTGAATTTTCATCACTCATTCAATATTCCTCTTGTTCCCATTATCAAAAAAATGTTATTTAGTTATTCATATAATTTGCGAAATTATAATAGTCAAATTTTGTTAGCAACAAATAAAATTCTTCGTCTATAAATCAATATTATTATCTAAAAATTAACTACTCAAGAAAAATTAAAATTGTAACTAACACACGATTTATTGAAAAGTTCATATAACTATGATTAATTTTGTCTCACACATATATATGTACTAATCGTAGAGCCGCCTTTCTATGACTAACGATTATGTCGTCTGGAATTGTTACATTCTATATGAAGGCAAAACAAGTTGAATAGATATTTTTTATGTTATAAATTACTTGTAATATTGGTTTTTGTTCTTAAGATTCAGTACAATCAAAAATGTTACGTTATACACTAATACGAGCTACTGATATATTTTGCTTCTAATGTCATTGAAGTTATGATTGTTGATTCGTAAACTAGTAAATGATATTCACTACTCATCTCTAGAAGTGTTCATAAAAAAGATTTAAGATAAATGCAAAATAAGTGACTAAATTTATCGAAACAGCATCGAAAAAACACAAAAAAAATACGTTTTCTTTTCATGCATGAGAAACAACTATTTATATTTACAATACTTAATATCTTATTTCTCATATTTTTTAATCATTGTACACAGCTTTACTGATTAAGAGAAATCTATAAAGTATGAGGAGCATACAGTTTTCGATGAACTATTCTATGTTAAAAGGACAAAGGCAAGAATGATTTTTTTACGATTAAGTTTTTAGAAGATAAATCTCGATTTTTCTCGAAGAACTTGTTTTCTTAAAAGTAGATCAATCTTCAATACTCGAAAAATTATGTTTATTTTTATGTTCTTCAAATTTCAACACTGTTCTTGTTAGATTCAACGTGATAAAATAAATCTATGAAAGTAATTTTATATCATTTTATAAAATTTATTTTTCATGTTGAAATTTCTAGCAAATTAAATAAGTTCAGAATTTATCAGTTATCGAAAATTGATTGTTTTTTTTCAGAAATAGTAGATAACCGAAAACACAACTGCAATTTCTTCAATAAAACACTCATGGAAAAAAAAAATTAAAATATGAATATTTCTGATCATATCGTTACGCTCTATCTAACACTAAATAATAATAAGAAAATAAAACTATACTTTAATTTTTCATTATTGACAGCTTGATTGAAAATGATCTTTTAGTCGATTGAAATGCCCTAGATAAACAAATTTGACCTCATATACTTGATTTTTATTTGTATTGATGTCATTCTTAATTTTGTCTATCAATATTCATTGGATTAAAGCAAACTCTATGCCCTTCGTATTTTATCGATTTCTAATAGTACATAGAGAAGCGCATGATAATTTCACTAATGAGTAATTGTATGTTGCATCCAGCAAATATGTATTAATGATTAGCTTGCAAAACAAAAAAACTTATATTCAATTGTTGTTTTTTTTGCGTTCTATATCTATAGCTTTATCCTGTCCGTTTGCATTTATCATGAATCTGTCATACGAACACCTTGAAGGATGAATAGTGAATATTGTTTCTTTGTCAAAAACAACATCGATATTTTTCAGTAAAAACTCGTTGAAAAAAAAATTGAAATACATATATTTCTGAACAAATCATCACGCTCTATTTAACAATAAATAATAAGAAGAAAACAAAAGTATAATTTAAGTTTTCATTATCAACAGTTTGATTGAAAATGATTCTTAAGGAAATTGCAATGCTCTAAATAAAATAAAAAAAAGAAGAAACTGGACCTCGTATACTCTCTTTTCATTTGTATTGATATCATTCTTAAGTTTGTCCATCTATATTCATTGAATTAAAGAAAACTCTATGCTCTTCGTTTTTTTTTTTTACACATTTCAAAAAGTCCAATGAGCAACGCTAATGATTATACTTGTGAATAATTGTATGTTGCATCTAGCAAATATGCGTAAACAAAGTAGCTTAAACAAAAAACAATCAATTGGTTTGTTTTTTTTACGTTGTATATTCATAACTTTATCCTGTCCGTTTGCATTTATTATGAATCTGTCTGACAAATACCTCAAAGAATGAATAGTGATTATTTTTTTTTGATATTCATCTATTAAGTTACGGACCAGCAAACACAATTTTGTTGACAGTGCAAGTTTAGTGTATATAAGTGGCTCGTATCATTGTATAACGAAGCATTTTTTTTTTGATTTTACTGAATCTTGAAAACAAAAATCAATATTAGAAGTAAGTCGTAAGAAAAAATATATCTAGTAAATTCGTTTTGTCTACATATTTAATATTATAATTATATAGAACGTCATGATTATGAATTTTACTAATAAAGAAGATTTGTCCAGTGATATCAAAAGAGAGAAACATATAATACGAGACCATCAAAAACAGTAAGTCTGACGTACGATTAAGATATATACTTTGCATCAACCATAATACTTTTCCTAGATTATGCTGGTCAAACAAGCGAAATACAACATCATATCAACATTTTTGGATTTCTTGTTTATTATCGATCATTATTATTGCAAGTTTGATTAAACCATCAAATTGTTTTAAAGATGACAAGTTGAAGAATATTAAAAGTAAAAATGAAGGTAATAAAACTAATATGAATTCAATAGAGATGATAATAAAATGCTCATTGTAATAAGCATATTTTAGCTCTTCTAAAATAGCAAATCTTTTTTTTCTTTTATATTCAAATCGAAAAATTATATACGTAGATCATTTGTGAGAACAATAATCCTCGACAGAAATACGCATATTTCGCACAGTAGTGAAATAATTAACAAAACTATCGAAAGTGTGATTGTAAATGACCTTATTTATTCTCTAATAACGTAATAAAGTCATGTGATCAAATTATACTATGATTCATTTGGCTGGTATAATAGAAACTTGATTTGTTTAATTGAAATTGTCATTAGACAGATTGTTAATACACATCAACTTAAAAAATTAGCCGGTTTTGTTTTTTTTTTTTATTGGAATTTCATTCTATTCCCATAATCATATAGAGTACGGTCGCTGTCACTAGTTAAATTTCATGACTAGTCGAAATCTAGTCTATGTAATGCTCGAAAAATTTCTTATTAGATAATCAATATTTTAATGTTAAGAAATTTATGAAAATAAAAAAATTCATATCGCTTTAGAGTGGCAACAACATCGTCCAATTGAGCGTGGAAGACATAAAATACAACTACCGCTCAATCAGGGACTAGTTGATTCATCAAATACGACATCCAACCTTAATATAACGTATAACATCGGTGGTTCTGTATTAAATGGAACTAAAGTCTATATTATAGTGAGTATCTTCAAGTGATTTGTTTATTATTTGTTCAACTGTATTATTTTATGCACAGTATTACGGTAATTGGAGTTCTACTCAAAAAAATATTGTTAATACATTCATTTCGACCATTGGAAATACAAGTTGGTCCAATATTATAAAGACCTACTACAATCAAAGTACATTAAACAGTTCCAAACAATACATCACAGGTCCAATTATTCTTGCAAATACAACAACAGATAACTACAGTTTTGGGACTCAACTTTATCTTAACAATGTATCAAAGATAGTTTACAATAATATGGCCAGGGGTCCACTGCCAAGTGATTCACTGGGTATCTACTTGGTGCTCAGTTCTCCAGATGTGAAAGAAAACTCATCATCAAGTTCATCTTTCTGTAACAATTATTGCGGATATCATTCTTATTTCAACCTTGGAAGTAAAAGATATATCTTCGGATTTATAGGAAATCCACAAAACTGCATTGCTGGTTGCATTGGATACAATCGCATTGTTTCACCTAATGGTGATGTTGGTGTTGATGCCTTGATGAGTAACACCGCACATGAAATAGCGGAAGCAATTACCGATCCATACTTTAATGCATGGATGGATTCAAATGGTGCGGAAAATGCGGATAAGTGGTAAGTGAAGAAGTAAAGCACTATCAATTAGATGTCAAATACATTTTTCTAGCACTTTTATTTTCGAAAAAAATTTAGTTAAAGAAAGACTTTTTGTGACAACTCTCTTCAAGTGTTTTTATTCAGCGATAATCATTCATGTCGAAAGTATTTTTATAACAAGAAGTATAACAGTTCGAAATCAGCATAACTGAGTAAACATGTTTCTTCCATTCTTTGATTGTTACTGAATTTGTCTATTGATGACTTATTGACGAGTAATTATTAATCAATAAACTAATATAGTATTATTAGAAGCAGTTCTAATTTCAGAAACTGATGTGGAACTATCGTGCCTTCGGGTCACTGGACGGATACCCTAACTGTTAGATCATCAAGTACTATTTTCAATCTTTCAGTCAGTTGAATGACTATTCTATTATGTTTATTTTTTTCTGAAATACAGTACTTCGGACTTAAATAAGCTAAATGTCGGTCTAAAAAATAAGAAAGCATGTTTCAACAATAATGTGTTTTTGACATTTCTCAAGTAACAAGATTGTTATATCATTTTGAGTGCTAATCTGTTCTCTAACTATACTAGAAAAATCAGAAATAAGTACTTAGTTGTTTTCGAAATATTTCGAAAACTCAAATGCATTAAAAAGACTAGCAAAATATTCATTATGTTGAGATCTATCGTTTAATATTTGTTCGAGAATGTTAGCTAGAATAAAAGTAAAGGAATTGATTTTTGATCTTATTCGTTCTCATCTTGTTCTTTAAATCGATCTTAAATATTCTCCTTTAGTTATTTGTTTTAACAAACATAGAGTGTTTGACTTTGTAATATTCTTAGTTCTAGAATGGTCAACTGTATAACTTATGTCCTACATTTGTGTTCAGATTAGCTTTTTCTATATTCAAACGGTTCATATATATGAATCAAAAGAAAAATAATATGTTGATCGTTTGAACTGCAAAGAACAGAAAGATCTATCGAAACAGTATTTTATTAGGTGACAACTGTTACGATATCAATATTGAATAAAGATGTATGTTCTTTTAGACGAATTTGATATTTCTGCGATAAATCAATATTCGCATCATAATATATGAAAAAAAAACTATAATACTGCTTTTCTCAATTATATTCAGAACATTGATCTATTATCAATGTAACTATTTTTATAATTTTAGTGCTTTCACATATGGAAATGTTTCTAACGATACAAACGGAGCTTACTACAATATGGTTATCGGTAGTTCACACTATTTGATTCAACAAAATTGGGATGCAAATCGTCAAACATGTGCAATGTCGGCCTAAATTATTTCTTCGTATTCATTCTGACAGAAATGATAAATTTTTATTAAACTAATCTGCACACTAATTGACCAACGTTTACATTCAAAAACAATAAATAATATTAACCATATTACTCTTAGTTTTTGTGTTTTATATATTATACGATTTCTTTATAATTACGAAAGTATTCTTATGAAATAAATTCTCTTATATATAAAAGTCAATCGTATTTGTGTATAGAGATTCATTTCTAACAAAAAAGAAAACATTCTTAGATAAACGTATCTTATCGAATCTCACGAGGTTCGATCGTCCGGCAGAATCCGATGATATCCAAGTGTCAAAACTGATGGAAATTTCCACTGTTGGTTGTTGATACAATTTCTTTAGGTTCACACAAACGTTTTTCAATTTCTAATGAATAGTGAATGTTTTGAAAAGATCCATCATTAGAACACTGATGAAATTTAGCTGAAATGATGTATGAAATCACAAAGTTTGGAGAATATTAAAAATCAATATATCGGAAAATCTATTTGGCTATTATAGATAGATTGATATTTCAGTCACAATCTATTAGTAGACTAAAAGGAGATCAGCATGTTTGTCACAAACTTTGCAATAAATTGGTGGATATGAATCCAATCGTCTCGTCATATATTTCAACATTTATTCATTAGCATGTATTACTAAAGCACTTTAGTCATGAACAAAGAGCTTTAAGATAGTTCTATAGTGACTCAAAGGTAAATATGACTAATAGAAAGGCTTATTCGACTCTTACAGGATGAGTAGTAAAGTGACAATGATTCATGGAGATACGGTCCAGTTTAACCAATAGCTGTATCGATAGAGAAAAAATCCTACCAGTTGCCACTCCGGTGATTTATGTGAAGTATATAGCACATAGTTGACATCAGTAGAGTTTTTGCTTATCGGTATCAATCGAAAAGGGTAGATCGACCGATATTGTAACATAAATCATTCTTCATTTTTCTGACCTTATAAAAGTTCTTTCTGATAGTGCTTTTTACTATTTATTTCCATAATTTATTTCGTTTTTTTGGTATCTGTGTGTGACAAGAAAATTTCATAAGACTTAAATTTCTACTTTAGCTTTCAATATTAATTATTAATTCTCGAGAAATAAACGTTATTAAGTAATTTTATATTTAATCTGTCTCTCTTCAGCATGCTTTCTCTGAATTTTATGAGAAATATATCCTAAAAACAGTAGGTGAAGCATAAGTAAATCTATGATAATCTTCAATACTAAATTATGACTTAATATTGTTTTGATGATAGAACTTCATACGAAAGTAAGTTGATGAAATTGATAAGTATATGATAATAAATTTCAACTAAATAAATTAGTCTAGTACATCCTCTTTTCTCATAGATATAGTCTTTGATATATTTAAAAGTTTTATTATATGAAAAATAAACATGAAAAACTCAAAAAAAGAAAAACTTCACATCTATTGGTGGAAAAAAAAATGTTGTATTTATCGATCCGTAAGAAATTCTTTGCCAAACTGATTGAAAGTATTAAATGAATTTTCGGTTTTGTTTGAACTTCATCATGGAATTCTATTTGAATTGTTGATAATGTTTTCTAACGCAAGAAATATTCAAAAATCTTTTGTATTTATTATTATATATAAAATTAATTTTATTTTCAAGAATAATAAATATGAAAGTTGTTTTAAGCATGAATATAAGTAATAAATCATAAATACGAAGATTGTTGTCAGATTTCATATGGAAAACTTTAATTATAATTATACCTCTCATCAGATAAATTTGTATAAAGTCTCTAACAAAAACAATCCTGCCATATGGTAAATCGATTTTTGAGATGAATTTTATTCCATGAGGTCAAGTCGAGAGAAAAACAGCAGTCTTAATATATACTAAAACTTATCACTCGAATATTTTAGAAGATTTCATAAAACCTCAAAACTAAAGTTTGTGCTGTTTCTCACTCAAGTAGACTGTATTGAAACGAATATAAGAATTCCTGCTCATGAGTCTTCTTGAGTTATAGTCATTTTAGTGAGTTTTTTAGCAAAAAGCTGTGATTGCTCGCATACAGAATATCTTCCATTGTGTGACACTGTTCAAACTGTTATGAAGGTTACGAGTGAATCTAAGAAAAAACGTAAAAAGAATTCGGGTCTATAGCCTAGTAATGAAGAATAGTATCTGTTTTACTGAAATTTTGTTTTTCAGAACAAGTCTTTTTCAAAAATGTCAAAACGAAGAATTGTTTATTGATAGAGCTAATAAACGTTAAAAGATTGTGAAAGTTTCAAGAAAATGAATGTATTATTCGTACAATATTCTACTTTCAATTGGATTTCTCTGTTGTATCATTTTATGATAAACTACTGTTTTTTTTTCTTTTGAAAACTGACTGTCTCGAGAAAAATTGTGCATTTTCTAAGAAATTTTCAACTCTTTTTTAATGATAACTTGTTTTATCTTTAGAGAATATTTCAAGATATAATTCTTTATTTGCATATTTTCGAAATTGCCTTGTGCTCTCTATAAAAATCTAGTATAATGATTATAAGCCGGAACTCTTGCTCCCTGTCAGACCAACTTCTAATTGAAACTAGCTTATTAAGAAAATGTTTGTTATTTTTTTAGCATTTCCTATATTGAAAACTTTGTTTTTATATTTATATCTCAAGATAGGAGATGTTAGAAAATTTTGCACTCTTATAATGAACTCGTCCTGTTGAAAATTTTATTAATACAAAATTCAAGAAGAAGGACTCATAAGCATGAATGATTCTAAGCTTTTTCGTTTTTGAATAAAGTCTACTTGATTATTTCTACTTTGTGAAGTTCCTTCGCAAGAAATAAAGGATATAAAGCTCACAGATGTAGCAGTTCTATATTTAGAGAAGGTGAGCAACTTGCTCATTCTCAATATCTAGATCGATATAATACAATGACAATTTTGAAATTTCAACATAATTTCAGCTAATCGAATATAATAGGGAAATGCTTAGAAAATGTTAAGGACCTGTTATTGATATACGAACTTTTGATTGTATATCAAGAACATCTGTTACGGTTCGTGGAGTGTGTAAATTTTTAAACTAAATATTTGTTTCGCAAAAAAGAAACCAACATTTAATGATTTCATATAGTAGTGATTTAAAGAAGATTGTGTATTCTTTAAAAATCTTGTAGACATGAACATTATTGATTTTTGGAAGTAAATAATTTGTAAATTCAATTTAAAAGAAATCAGAGTTATAAAACTTATTTTTTTTTACAAACTACTTTTCATTGGAGATAACTCAATATATTACCAGTTATCATCATTGATAATTTTCGTTTAATATTTTATAAGGTTACCAATTAAAGTATATTGAATCTATAGATATATTTTAATTTTTTTTTTTTGTTCAACTCTTTATTACAAAGTCAATGATTTCTAATTGATAGTTGACATGCATGAATAAAATCTAAATTAAAATAACTATCAATATTTTACATGCGGATGTTGATGCTGTGAGATATTATTTTTAATCAAAAATGAACATTTGTCTATAATTATTTTTAATACACTAGCACATGTTATATCTCCTTATAGAATTCTATATCATATAAGAATATTGCTCATCAATTCAAATTGAAAATTATCTGAATAGAAGTACACCTTGAGTTTCATTCCTGTTCAAGTTTTAATATGTGTTTATAATACTAAAAATAACTATTAATTCATATCAAATATTTCTGATATTGCTGTATAATCAATCATTTTCTGAAATAGTTAAATAACTGCTAATTTTAATAACTTTAAATAATATATGGCATTCAATAGTAAATATTGCATATATTCTGTTAACTTGTTAAATTAGTCTTCAAATACTTTGTGCTACAGCATTGAATCCGTAAATTGATGAAATACAAAATACAATCAATATATTTTATTTTACTAATAATATTTCATTGAGTCCATATTGTCTTACATTCATAGTTGGCAATACAGTTGCATTGACATGTCCTCGAACAACAAACACTACGTACATTTTTTTTTTATTAATCAGCGACGCATAAGCGAAGCAATGAGTACAATATCTTTTCTTTAAAAAAAAATCAAGGGACGCACTAAGAAATTATTGTTTTTCCTGATATATCTCTATTCTGTTGAGTAATATGTTAAGATTAATACATAGTACTAAAGATTTGTTTTATTCTATTTGTATGGATATATTTTTATTGCATATATCTAATATTAGTCTTTATTATAGAAGCTGAAGGTCGATGAATTAATATCATATGATTGTAGAAACACAAAAAAACTATTTTTCATTTCTTTTTTTATCCACATTAGAAAGAAGATGCTTATAAGTTTTCTTTTTGATCTTAAAAAACAAATTTATGATCATTTACAAGAAAAATCTAATACATGTAAAATTAGAAATATTATAAATACAAATGAAACAATTATATTATTAAGTGAAACTGCTGATACAAAATTGTTACCATTCATGAGAGAAGATTCTGGGTCATCTACATATGCTGAAATCTGATTGATCAACAAATAATGAATCAGTTGAGTTTTCTGTGTAGATTTTGAAAAAGATATTCTGAAATTACCTTTCCTTGGATTTTGACTTGTAATATAAACAATCGATAGGCAAAATTCTTCTTTTTGGATCTAAACAAGACTCCGCTTTCTAGCATTTTTCATTCTAGATTTATAACGTTCCTTCCAAGATCTATGGTTCCAGTAAATCGACCTTAGAAGTCTCCAACGAAGCTCAAAATAGACATAATTCATCATGTTGAGTCGAATGGCAACGATTGTTTTCAGATCTCAGGTGAACTGAAACCATTATTTTGAAAATTTTATAAATCTTCAAAAATATTTCACATTGCTTTGAAACCGAAAACAAACATCACCATTTAGTTCATTACTATATCAAGCTCTTTTGTAGTCTTCCAAGACCAATTTGCTGAAATCGGAGGTCTTAAGAAAACTTGTATAACTCTAGAATTGAGCATGCTAGAAAGTCGAGACGTGCGGACATGGATAAGGAAGAACTTTTCTTCTAGATTGATCATATTAAAATTCAAAATCGAAAGAGAAATGCCTTTAGAATATCTGTTTTAAAATCTTCACAAGGAACTCACCTGATTGGACACGTGTTGATCAATCAAACTTTGACATATGTGGATGATAGAGAAAAAAAAACTAGTTAGATCCACTGATTTTTGAAAACACCATTAATAGTGAATCAATTATAATCACATCTACAGAAAATCTTTCAATAAATACTTTTTCTTCTTATGTAGAACAACCAATCTTATCGAACGAACATTTTCTAATGTAATGTCTTGAATCGTGTCTATTTTCATATCGGTATCAAATCTAACCAATGGACTACTAATAGGATCTTTAATTGGTTTAATATGTCTATTAATTTTTCTTGCTATTTATTGCTTTTGTTATCATTATTTCTCATGAGTTATTTCATTTCTCTCTTTCTATCATTTGCTGTTCTATATCAATAATAATAGTGCTACTGTTTGTCGTCGTCGACAACAAAAAGACAAACATAGACTTGGATATCAACCTGTCAACGATAGTGCTGTCCATTGACCCAAAATTTCTCGTCTAACGAAAGCATATCATACATATATATATATAGAACATCGATACAGATATAGCTAAGAGTTTTATTATTAACAAAACCTATCAACAAACAAACAGTTCATCATGTATAATCATAAACATGTTTTGCTTTAAGAACATTGACAACTGAATAACTGATAGACGTTGTGATGAATCATCTGAAAGAACAGATAAAATAAAACGATTATGTTCACCTTCTCGAACAACTAAAAATGATTCAAATGTAAATATTAGTCAACTTGAAAAAGCAAAGATAATTATTCAACAATGAATAGTTTATCTTGTACAGATAATTGAAATAAAAAATATAAAAAAATGTTACTCGAATATTGAATACAAAATTAATGTTAAATAAAAGAACAATAAGAGAATTCATGTTAGTTCAAATATTTTTATAGTTCGTATTAAAAAAAAAAAAAAACAATGTTCATTAAATATTTATAATAAAAGTCTTTCGATGTTTTTTTTTTCTTTTCTTTTGTATTATTGAACGGTAACAGAATTTTCTGTTGTTGTTGGTGGTGGTGTTATTAATGTACTTGGATTAATGGAAGCAATATGATCATCATGTATATCAAATTGCCATTCAGTCACTGGACATGTAACACCATTAAATGGTTGTTCAAGTGAATATGTTTTATCATCATCATGATGAACTTCTATTCTAGAAACAACTTTTCGACAAGTAAATGTTGCTTCAGGTGTTGGTTGATATTCTCGTTCTGGTATACAAGCTCGACCACCAGCATCTAATGTAACAGATATTGATTCATTTGGATTATTATTATTATTCTTTGTACCAGTTGCATAATGAATTGTACATTTCAATGATTTACTTGTCTTATTTGATACTGTTCCAGCATATACATGACGTGGTGCAGCACATAAAGCTCGCGATGCAGGCATTGATATTCTATTATTAAACTATAAATGGATACAAAATATCAGAGCAACAATATTCGATATATTCACCACTAAATGTGTATATATACACTGTTCTCCACCCACCTAATATAACGACAAAGATGAATAAGAAAAAAAAAAATAATGTCACTAGTAAAGCTGTTAGTCTACTTGAGGGTAGATGTTGATTTTTTTTTCTTTCTTTCCTATGGCAATAAGAAGAATGCAGATTGCACCATCAGATAAATAACTAATAACAGCATATACAAAAATAGAGTTCTGTCTTTCTTCTTTTTTTTTTTTTTGGTAATAATAACAACAATCAGTGTACATAAATAGTAAACCCTAGAAATCTGTTCTGGTTTCATATGATATAAACTATTATTTTCTTCGCAAATATTTTTGTTTAATAGAGATTAAAATACTGAAAAAAAAACCACCAATTGTCACATATTTTGGAATGTACGTAGGTAAACTGATCAAAATAATGAATTTACAAAAACAAAAAAAAAAAGAAATTCAAATTCACAACTATTGTGTCCGTATTTGATAATCACCGTTTTGCGTTATATATCGGACCCATGGTAATGCTTGATAACCACTTTTTTCAATTATTTTTAAATATCGAACCTAAAATAAAATGATATGACAAAAAAAAACAAAAAAAACCTCGAAATTTTAAAATATTCTTTTACTTGAATGCCTGATGTAGTAAAGTAAGGAATTTCAAATTTAACTTCAATTGGAGGTTTAGCTTCATAATCTTCACTTTCAATACTTGGTAATTTAAAATGAGAACGCATTAAAAATTCTTTACCACCCTGTATGAAAAAAAAATTTTCGAAATCAAAAATAAAAAAGAAATGTATACAAACTGGAAATGATTTAATCGACCAAACCATAGCATTTTTTTCTGGAACATATTTAACAGAACCTGTTGTAGCTTTAAATCGTCCTGAATCTGCATCGGATGGAACAGGAATAATAATTTCAACATTATTTGCAGTTGAACGTCGTTTAAATTGAGATTTAGCTTTTACCATATATTCAACACGTGAATGAGGATGTTTTTCAACAACAGATTCAATCCAAATTAATGGTTTAACCTAAAAATTACAAAAAAAGAAAAGCAATACAATACGTATTTTTCAAATTAGAACATTCACACTTGTGTATTAAGTCGATAAGACATTAATTCAAATTCTCCATCCGGTGGAACAAATGATATAGTTCGATCATTTTCAAAACGAGATAAACGAACACATTGATGAAATCTAACATCTTCTAATTCAACACCTTTATTTTTTGTACCTAAACATTACATAACAAAAATTTTACTGTATTTAAAAACTAAATAAAAAAAAAACATACGACCAGTAGTTTCAAAAAGAACTTTGTCATTCAATCCAAGACGTAACTCAGGCATACCACTAAGATATACTCGCATTTTAATTATTCCATGAATTTCTGAACGAAGAACATTACCATTAGAACTAACCTATACACGAAAGAAAAAAAAACAATAATTCTTTTCTAAATGAAATGCAAAAAAAGAAAAAGATTCGCACCAAAAGATTAACTGATTCGATTACATCAAGGAATACTTCATTTTTTCGATATTTTAAACCATCTGATCGCCAACTAACTTGATGTGTTAATGCTGGTGGTGGACGAACTTCTTCAAGTTTATGACCTTCTTGTGTTATATATTCTTGAAGAATTTTTGAATCAGTCGATTGTGGAAAACCAAAATCCATTAATTCATCAAGTAATTCATAAACAATAACAAAATTATCTCGAATAGATTCTTCTTCAAGTTCTTTAAAATATTCACAAAATACACGAACACATTTATAAAGGAATGATAAAACCATTGCAATATTTGCATTGATTTTTGTTGTACACACAACTATATTCATAAAAAAAAAACAAAACAATGTTAAGAAGTTATAATACGAGCAAGAAATACTTACGATAAACATTATTATATTTTATATAAACAAAAGCAACATCATCATGTTGAAATATTGGTGATAATTGAGATTCATCTTCTTTTTCTAATAATAATTGCATGAATTTTTCAATAACATTCATTTCAATATCACCACGATAATTTCGAGATAAAAGAACCTAGAAAAAAAACAAAAAAAAAAAAAAAATTTATTAAATAAAATAGATATTGTTTGAACATACTTTCCCCTTCATATCCAAAATATAAATAGCTGATGCTGACATTCTGTATAAATTTCTTGCTTGATAAAAAAAAAAATGGAAATAAGTTACGTATTAAAAAAACAAAAGAGAAGATAAGAAATAAAATTTTTATGTTTAAAGATTTTTCGTTTTGTGTATTAACACGTCGCCGCACAGTCAATTAGTGATGACAGCCACTCTTAGTCATTGACAATTTTCTCTATCTTCATATGTTAATAAAAGCGACAGATGGCAGACATAATCGACATTTGAATTTCTTATTGATACACTTAACTGCACTTTAGTTTATTCATGTGGCTCTTTAATGTCATCTTAACCTTCATGTTTGTTCAAGTTTTTGATAATACTTGTAAATTTATATAACATCAATGAACATTCGATAGTTTGACGATGAAAATATTGTAATGATTTTGGATAAATCTAGAGCGAATTTACAATTCGTTCAGAAATAATTACTTGATACTATGTAGTATCAAGTAATCAGAATAATTTTAGAGGATTCATACATGTCTTTTATCTGACAAACGTTAACGAAAATGATTGCATATGAATTTTAAACACATAATCAATAAAACAAAATTTTTTTTTCAGAAGTACAAAATATGTAATTGCTTTATATAAAATAATTATATTACTATCATTCGTATTATGATTGAATCGAATATTCGCGTTTTTCTTTCTGTCAGCGAAGATGTTATATCAAACATGTTGTCTAGTTTATGGAGATTTATTTGTTAAAAGAATAGAATTGGAAATGATCCTTTAAGTAGTTTCTTTATATGAAGTAGAATACAAATGAAGTAGACAAATAAAAATTTGATTTATTTTGATAATAAGATTTTCTGAAGTATGCTATAAACATTTGGAGAATAAATAATTAAATAGATACGAAATGAATCTGATTTATTAAGAAATAGTATCAATATTTGATCGAGTCGATTGTAATTTCGAATTTATTTGACAATGATGAACTCTAAATTTTTGAAAAAAAATCTTTTTCATTAGTGACATAGCCTTTCCATATATTCGACAGTAGCTCCCTGTATATACCGTCGAACTTATATATTTG
>CAJNOP010000676.1:82054-116589 GCA_905250075.1 Rotaria sp. Silwood1 | reverse complement strand
TGCAGAGCTGTATCGAAATGTAGAGACACTTGATATGTCATACAAATTTATCATCATTTGATGTGACATAATTTGAAAAATAGAACTATCTCTTTTCTCGAATCGTTTGCTTCGCCATCACTTTTTAATTAACTTAATGCGAAATGCTTTTGGACGACCTTGTGGCAAGATTAACTTAATTCCATTTAATATGGCATTGAAGTCTAGAGTATCAAATTGCAATTTGCTTTTTTTCTTCATTTATAAGAAGATTAGATCGAGCAGAGTCGATGTTGATTCTAGTGATGATAAGAGAGGCGTTGTTGTGTTTTTTTGCTGTGATTGTGGTGCGAAGTGAAATCACAAGTGAACTCAGTGACGTTTTTTCAAGTAAAGGTCTTTTAAATCTGTTCAATCAATGTTATGATGAATATGGCTGTTTCACAACATTACCTCCATTCGGTCTGTATTTTATTTTATTCTTCATGTTTCTTATCTATGCGATTGTTAGGAGGTACGTTGGAACGACCAATCGCTCTAATACCTCAATCCGTAAGTGCTCTTTTCTTAAATAAAACGAAAGACTGGATCTCTAATGTGTAGCCTTCGACGGTGCAAACTCGATTCTTTCTTTATACACGGTGAGAAAATCAAAGAAACGGTGAAATAAATGACAGAGAAATGCTTTTGTGAGTAGAGAACATCGCGATGCAGTCGAAATCGGTCGTCAAAAGACAAATCTTGGCTTGGGCACGTGGCGATCAGATCGAATGACTCGTGTAATTATTCATGGAATGATCGAAAATTATCGAGCAGCATGGTACGATCAAATGCGGCAAGCTTTCCTCGATACGGTAATCAATCAATATCTTAGATTGATTCAAATGAGTTTGTTAACTCTTATTTGGATTTTTAGGAAGATAGCAACTTGATCTTTGTCGATTGGTCGAAAACGAATCATTTTCCGTATACTCAAGCGACAGCCAATACTCAGATGGTTGGTGCTGAAGTGTCATTGTTGATCGATGAGTTAATTGCTAATCATGGAGCAGATCGACAATTGATTCACTTAATTGGTCATAGTTTGGGTGCACATGCAGCAGGTTATGCAGGATCTCGTATTATCCCTCGTGTCAGTCGCATCACAGGTCTTGATCCAGCTGGACCTTACTTTGAATGGACTGATCCTCGTGTTCGTTTGGATCCGAGTGATGCCCAATTTGTCGATGTTATTCACACGGATGGACAAGCTCATGTTCAATTGGGTCTCGGTCTTCTACAGCCATTAGGTCATGTCGATTTCTATCCGAATGGAGGTCTTGAACAACCTCAGTGTCCTAAAATGTCCGGGAAAATCTGGAATACCATTATTAATGCATTTGATAACGAAGGTAACACGAAGCCTCATCATTTCAAGTATTATAGTCACTGATCAGATATGCCTTATGAGAAGATTCTTACAAAGTACATTTCGAATGTCTTAATTTTTCATGTCTAAAAGGCATGATAAATAATCCAAAGGATTGATTTTTTTCGATATTTCTTCATTTAGGAAATATCATTCTTTGAGGAAGACAACGAACTTTGCTCCAACATCTTTGATACGAATAACGAATTGATTGAGATTTATTCAAATGGACAGTATAGATATGTCAAACGAATAATGATCATTAATATTTTTTCAATGAAGAGAGTTTAGACAAAGTTCGAATCGTTTATCTAGGTTTCGTTGATTCAGTATTGTGTAGTCACTTATTCTCAGTGTATACATTTACTGATTCCATTCGAAATTCGAATTGTTCTTATGTCTCTGTGGCTTGTTCTTCGATGGAAAAATTGACACAGACAGACGAATGCAGCCGAAGTTCAATCAATCGAATGGGTCTTCATGCTTCACCATTCCCTCAAGGATCATTCTATTTGTCGACACAAGATGCAAATCGATATCCCTACTGTCGTAGGTATATAACACATAATTATTTAATATGAAGAGAATTGATTTAGAGCATCTCTACGCCGTAACATTGAATATGGGAAATGAGAGAATACAAACTATCGGCCGTATTCAATTGACTCTTCAAGGATCAAATCGAAATGCTTTCTCTTTAGTCTTCGATCAGTAAGTTTGTTTTCGTTGGAAATATTTTTGGACTATTTAATTTCCTGTTAGACAAGCAAACATGTTGCTCAAAGCAAATACCGTTCACACTCGAGTCCTGTCTCTCGATGGATCACTTCAGAATGTTGAATCGGTGTCGATCTCGTTGAAATCGATTCTGAGTCAAACGTATCAACCCATTCGACAAGTCATTGTCTTCGACATCGAACGACAGACAAGGTTACCGATCATATTGATTTGAATAATTTATGTTCTGGTTTTTCTTTTCTTTTAGTGTAACACTATGTCCGACGATCGATGATCATCTAAGATTTGAACTTTGTTGAACATCAATAAACATATCTTAATGGAGATGTTTGATCGAAAAGACACGATTGTGTTCTATCGATATTCGAAAAATAAAAGAACTATTCAAATAACCAATACAGACAGTCGAGGTGAACTAGTTAAGATCGCAAATATTTAGGCGAGTGCTTTTCGATTAGTTCGCAAGTTGTTCATCTGAAAAATGCTTCATCGATCATTGACTTTCTCAGTGGAGATGAGACGATCATTATAATGTTATTTACAGATGACGTGCAGAGAAGAGAAACTTTATTTTCAATTGAATATCAATTCTGATTTAGATTCTCACTTGTATAATGGATTGCATTAAACCAAATCAAGAATCGTAGAATGTTTTGAGGACTTATAAGAATGTCATGATAACTTCCTAACTCAAATTAATAAATGAATAGAATTGTTCAGTGAACAATCCGAAATATGCTTTCAATGAAAAATTGAAAAAAATCAATTCGAATTGGAATTGTTCTGTTGTTCGGAAAGCGTCAATGTGACAAATGATTCAATTTGCATAAAGAAATCATTCGATTTATCTCTTTTCTCATCAGAGATTACTTTATCATTCGGTAAAGTTTCAATAACTTCATGTGTCATTTATGTCTCACAATGAAATTCAATTACCTGTGATTGTGTTGTTGTGTCGATAGACGTATTGCGGGTGTGGGTATTCACTTCTCGCTGTCACACCGACACCCCACCCCACGTTCACACTCACACCCACACCCACACACACCCACATCCAACAAGCAATTGAATTACAGATTATAACTAAAATAAAAACGAGTGTCATACATTTATTTTTCGGCATTTGTATAATGATGTCATTGTTATTTGTCTATTATCAAGACATTTATATTATAATGTTTGTCAAACTGTGTAAGATATCATAGATTTTGTCTACGCAGATGCATTAGAAGAAAATATGTGCTCTACTTTTGAAAACAATTGAAACTGGTTTCAAAATTTGAGTGAAGCTTATGGAACTTCTATCATTCTTTTAATTTGTATTCTGTATAGATCACTATGAATCAATCTCTCTGACGACTAATAGAACCATAGGTTGTATGAATAAAAAAATAGAAAGTCCTATAGATGATCAATTTGAAATTGCAAATCAATAGAGCAACTTGAGAAAATAAAAGAAGAGAAGGAAAAAGAAAATTCATCATTCATATGGTGGAAAAGAAAAAGTCCGATAATGGCTTAATCATAGAGACAATGAGAATAAAAGAATTATAGCGTGACATGAAAAAATCGTATGAGTGCATCGAAACAGTAGAATGACACAACAGATATGACGTTGTCTAGAGATTCTTGCTTTGAAAATGATTATTTAATTCAAACCAAATTTTTCTGTCTGTACAAACTGAAACGATGAGTCGCTTAGCTAAGATCACGTATTTTTTTAACAGATTTTGACTAATCTATGTAGGTTATCGGTCATCAAGTTCAATGCTATATATAAAGTATTTCATATGAATAGAGACGCTTCTGTACCCTGTTTCTATTGAAAACTCAATACTTTTCCTTGTGTGATTGGATAACTATAGATGTATTTTTCAAAAATCATTCAGTCATTATAAACTCAATATGAAAATAATTCTATTCAGCTACGTATTATCACTGGAAGATTTATTGTCGTAGCATCGAAATTAGAAACTTTCTACACGAACTATACTCATATGTATTCACAGCAATATAAAATGTTCAGTTATTAGTACCAAGAGATAGGTAATAAAAATATCAAAAAAATAAAATTTTATATAAATTCATAGTTCTTGAAGACATTTATTGTACATGTATATCTTCTTCGATTCTAGAATGCACACTGAAGAATATGAGATTGTAAGGATATGCAATAGTCTCACCTCTATTTCAAGAATACTCACATAAGAAATTATTAGTATCTTCATCATTTTACCAGGACAACTTAAGACTATACGAACTCTGAGATTTATCCAAACACGTAAGTTTTGTTTGAAAAAAATACAGAAAACACTTTGATAGAGCAGCATACTCTGCATCAAGTTAGTACTAATAAGTTTTCGAAATTATTGTTAGAAACAATTCTATTTAATAGTTTATAATCGTATTGTTAATTACTTGGTCGCTAATTTAATGACTCGAAATATGAACTGAGAACATGTTTCGAAAATTTATATTAAACGAAATATCAAATATTAGACGAAATGTTCATGGAAAACATTACTATGTTTATCTAATAGTATTTATTCCTTTCTTTTTGTCGTATTACATTTCTATTAGTTTCAATAACACTTGCACAATAAATTATTATTATTTTTAAAAAAAAGTTGATTTTTAAATGTTTTGAAAGTATCAGTTTTTATCTTCCATGCATGTTAACACTAAGATATAGGAGAACAAATTAACAAGCATACATTTGTTGGTATTTTTTTATTTCTTAAACGTTACTGTAATGAAAGAAGATGGATTTTTATTGATCTCATCCACTATTATCAGCTTGGTTCTTCTTCCATGCCAGTAAGGGTGTGGGCGTGGATGCCCATGTGTATACTCCTAACAGCTCATGTATTGATGAAACTAAAGTTTGTAAATGCGAATATCGATTACTGACAAAATTTCTATACTTTTCGTCAGCATCAAATAAGTATTATTTGTTGACCGAAATCAATATAGAAGAATTTTATTGATATTGTTTAAATGAAATGAATATGAATTGTATACAATTTAAAAGAACAATTATTTATCAAAACAAGAAAATAACACACAAAAAGCTACATCAACCACGAAATT
Organism: Rotaria sp. Silwood1; assembly: GCA_905250075.1. Taxonomy (NCBI): domain Eukaryota; kingdom Metazoa; phylum Rotifera; class Eurotatoria; order Philodinida; family Philodinidae; genus Rotaria; species Rotaria sp. Silwood1. The sequence continues at coordinate 111,374 of CAJNOP010000676.1, read as the reverse complement.
GGTTGATTTTACGTTTTTATTCTATATTGATGATCATAATTTTAATTTTACGATGTTCTTTATTTATTACGTTATTGCATTCTATGTAACATATTAGTGATGTGTGATATGATGAGTTCCATATCCTGTGAATCTGAATTTGATGAATCAATATTTGCTAATTCATTTAATACACGAGCCAAAAAACGAAATTTTTCTCGTCTATCATTTTCATTCATTCGTTTTATGTTGTCCTTTTCAAGATCATTGGTAATTTTACGTTCATTAATAGCGTTTAATGATTCAGATGATGAGGAAACATGAATAGCAGAAGCTTGATCAATTTTCAGTGTTGCCTTTGTTTGACTTGTTAACAATCTTTTCCTAATGGTAGATTTAATGGCATATGATTTCTTCAGTCGTGTCTGTTTAGATGATATTTGATTTTTATTAACATCAATTGGTGGTGGATAATTTTTAATTTGACCTAAAATATAAAGTGACAAATCAATTATTTTCATCATATGTGAGTCTTTCAACAATAAAGAGACAAAGTAACGCTTGATTTTTTTTTTACCAGTAGAAATTTCTTTCTCTGTTGATCGAACTGAAGATGATGGTGAATCGACGACTATCGTTGTTGATGTTTCATTGTCATATTTAACAGTAGCAGCTTCTGGTGTGATTATTGAAATTATCATATTATCTGTCTGTGTACCTGTACTAACAAGAGCCGAAACAATGTTTGTTTGACACTTGGCATCTTGATATTCTACAACATAGTTATACACATTTACATAGTCTTGGATTTGTACATTTTTAAGCATTCACAACATACTTGTAATAGAAGTCGTATTAGTACCAATTGATGAATAATTACGATTTTCTCCTTTGTAATAGAATGATTCTAATTGCAGATAATGAGATAGTGGCAAGGTAATAGATCCTTCCACTGAAAGCAACATATTCATAGGATTTGTTGGTATAGCAGTTGTAATTTTAGAACATAGTTCAGAGTTCATTTTTAATAACGTTTCTTTGAACTTCACTAGTTATAATAGAAAATTTAATTAAATAATTATATAGACAATCATTACATTTATATATATGAGTAAATTAAATGAAATCAAAAATTTAGTTATTGAACATTTTATATAATGTCTACGAAGACTTTAATAAACAAAAAAAAATGTAAAACAAAGTGTATTCTTATAATATAATTTTGGGAAATAACGATTAAATTAAATACTTACTTGAAAAATCGAAATTAATATCTAAAGTTTGATAAGGCTAAGGTTCTCAACAAAGAAGTAATTCGTGAATAAGAATAGACGAACATCTAAGTACTGATAACCTGAGTTTGAATCAAAATGAGTTCAATACACTTTTAGTTTGCTACAATCATGTTGTGTGAAGTGATGATGAAATAAATGTTTTAGGTCTATTATTCCCTGTGAATGTCTATATGAAAGGCAATAGTAATTCTAATGAGTCTTATTCATGTTTCACTTGTTGACCATAAACTAGCTCATATGTCAATACGAACTGTTTCTTTTCTTTCGCCTATCTTTTACTTTTTTCAAACATCTTCTTAGAAAAAATAAAAAGAGATGTTTACTTATGACGCTCTCTATTTCTCAAAAAAAAAAAATTGTCTTACAATTTGTTTTTATTTGAGAAAACTGTTTTTCTAAATGAAGTGTTAATAATTAAACATTACTTGCTATATACTTCATATCATTCTTTATATTATTTTATAAAATCCCTTGTTTCATGTGTCAATCATGTTTTTTTTGGCAAGAACTCGAAAAAAGGATAACATGAAAGAAATGTTAAGATCAGAAGAGAAGCGGAACAGAGAATGTAAATAAGTGAACATCTCGTTTATGACCAACAAGCGAAATATGAAATTATATAAAGTCTTTGGTTGGACAAAAATGCCATCTTTTTAAAATTTTAATTTGTGTAACGTGTACTAAGTCACTCTAGAATATCATGTTCATTTTGCTAGTAAATGATCTATTGACATGAATTTACTCATTTGAAATAGATAGAAAACATAATTAAATGAAAAGAAGATTGTTCGTAGTAAACGTACAATGATGAATTGATATCCAATTAGATCAATGATGATGTATACTCTAAAAAATGAAAAAAGAATGCATACAATTTCTAAATAATTCAGACTACTCACTGTTTCGAAAATGAAATTTATACTATAATACTATGCTACAACTCACTTTCTTTTTCTTTCACACGCACATATATATATATATTCAAAATCTTATCATTATATTAATGATATCTTGAAAAAGTAACGAGAAAATGTAAACTACTGTCAAGTATCTCATGCGTTTGTATACGTTATGCGAGACAGTTGCATGAAAAATGAACACAATCAATAATAATTAATGTATGTCAAGTAGATAAACAATAACAAGACTTGTCTTATACTAATTGTTCAGTAATCTATATGAACATCAACATATACACGTTATGTTCATTGTTCATTGACATGAACAATTTTTTATCAAACATGATTGCGTCAAAGAAATTTTGCATTGCAACATTTTAATGTCAGAGATAAATAGAGTGCCTTGCAGTAATTCGATCATGAGTTTCAGTGATTTTCAGAAAAACATCGATATCTTCGCTCTACGACGTCCGTTTGAGCATATTCTTTTTTTCCACAATAAATCTATCGACACTACATGTGGATCGATTTTTTTCTGAAAACTAACTATTTTTTTAATGATTAAGCGTGAATATGAAAACATGAAGTTGCCATTTTTTCTCGTTCTGTTGCTGACCTAATTGTATCACCCTCTATATTTTTTCGTTCTAATTTGATCATTACATGAGATTTGAAGACGGTGCTCAGAAAAACTTTTGTTTCGCCGGACGGTGTCGGTGTGGGTGCGGATGTAGAAATTCTACAGATCCGCACCAACACAAACGGTCACACATATCCACATTCTGGAAGCAAGCACCAAAGCGTTTTCTTCAAAAGTTATTCCATATAAAACTCAAATATTGTTTCAATTGGTTCTCACCAAGTCTAAGTTAGAGGTGCTTAGAATAACCTAAACTGGATCTATGAAAACCATATTTGGGTCTTTTATAAAATACTTTTTGCAGAAAATTGCATGATGTTGAATCTCACAAATGGAAAACTTAAACATGTTTTGATTGATAATTTCTTTGAATTGAAAGATGGTTGACATGGCTATGGGAGTATCTTATTAATACTGATTCTATATGAAAGTGTCTCGAAACCAAGAAAAATTTCAAGAATGTCATTGAATATTTCTAGCCGCATCACTACGAGAAGACAAAAATAAGTTGAACATTTTCTGTCGTTGAAACCTAACGCTTTTTAGCCCCTACCGTTGATAGAGAAAAAAAAATTACAATAAATTGCACTGCTGTTCTCTCAGTATCCAATTCATGCATCAACACGCGCACACACATATGTTCGTCAGTTAATATATTAAAGCGTTGATATTGATTAAAGCAGATTATTATGTTTTCATAATTCTAAATTTATCATCAAACACATATTATTTTATGTAAATTACAGACATCATTCTTCTCAAATGCATTTTCAATTTTAATTCACTTATCCCTGTTGTCGAATGCATCTTCTATGTTAGGAAATTTCATTTAAATTTTCTGTGTTTAATACATCGGGAAATCTATCAAATACGGAATAAGCTGTTAAAACTAAAAAGTTTGATCAAATCAGCGATTAAAAATCGCCTAATAATTAAAGCTAGAAAGAAGCCATCAGCTGCTATAACTATACATATCTTTTCAGGAGCTGCGTAGAAAACTACGCCAATCAAGCAGGAACAAACGATTTTAATCATGTTATCATCAAATCAGAGGAAGTTAACAATTTTTCATGACTTTTATTAAAAAAAAAGGACAAACTAAATGTGAACTTTATAAATAGCCATTTAAAGACATATTGAACGCAATACAGTAATTTTTTCTCGATCCTTGTCAAAGGTCAAATGGTTAGGTCACTAATAGTAAAAATAAATGATAATGGCCTGAATAGTAGGACTTTTATAAAACATAAAAATTATTGAAACTTTTTGTAATAATTAGTATGATATTCAGTATAATTACTGTTAAGCCGAGATGAATTATAGTTTGTGAGTGTGAATATTAGAAACATATAAATTATTACTTGGAATGCGGCTGCGTATGCCTTGGTACTATTTGTTCTTCATAGCTACGCTCACCATCAAGTTGAATGACCCAAGGTACCCCACTAAAAAATCGCAAGCCCAGAATAAGTGTAACGATCAAATAACTATAAGAGCGTTTAAATCATTATAAATCTCCTAAAAATTTGTTGTGACATACAGATTAAGAACAATACATCGAATGATCCATTTATTACAAGAAACACTGACAAAAAGTTATACATCTATCTGGAATCGGAGAACTCTATTAAAGAAAAGCCGCCTGAATGAATCGTTAGAAACTGAATTATATATATATTGTCTGATGGTCAACTGCGATTCCTCGTGCTCTAGTAACTCTTAAAACCGAAATAGTGTCAATTCATAAAATTTTACAATTTTTCAAAAATTTCATTAATGAAAATTCAATTTATCTATGCATTGCTTCTTGAGAATGAGATAAAACTTACAATGAATAGGTTACAACATTATCAAAGCTTTCAGTTGAAAGTAAAAGCAACTATTTATGTATATTATGAGCAATTCATAAAATGTAAGTATCATACGTACTATTTGCCTAACAATAAGAAATAGATGTGTTAGGTTAGAAGTAAACATTTGTTTTTCTGACTTAAATTTGTTCAAAATCCAAGTTTTTTTTCATGAATCCTTTTGCTTGTTGATGAAAAAGCGATTCGTCTGATCATACGAAATATCGATTATGTTTAAAAAAATGGTCCATTCTTTCTTTGTCATATTAATTGTCTACAGCATTATTCAATGCCATTTTGTTTCTCACCATTATTATTATTTTGGTTGATATGTTCGGTTTCATCGCTATTCCCATCATTATCATCACTTTGATTAAGACTATTGTCGAAGAGATTCTGATGAGGTGTGCGTTTTCTAAGTATGGTCAAGCTTAAATGATCAAGGTAGTTTGCAGTTGATTCGATTAAATTAATAGGAGTAGCCATGCTGAACATCTGAGATATTGTTGATTCTAATAGTTCTTCTGAAGTAAATGCTTTCAGTTCAATTTCAATATAACCGTTAGGTTTAGTTTGATCAATTTTCGTCACCATAAATATAGAGAGAGGTAGAATTAGTACTTCTTCTTCATTCGGATACTCAGAGATGCCTGCTAAATCAATACATAATGTATTAGTAACATCCATAATAAATATGAATAAAGCAGGCATTCGTCCAGATTCGGGTTGTTTGGCAAATGTTTCAGCCATTGAACGAAGCTTTGATGAAGACGAGAAAGTTTTTTGAATAACGAGGGAGTTGACTTTATAAAGTGACAAGTCATGCTGTGTAATAGTAAGTCCACGATATGTGCGACCACAAAAGCATTTCAAAGGTGATCCAACAGTATTGACATCTTTCAATATAATACTAGTGAAATAAAGTGGCCAATCTACTGTTTTATCATTATGATTCTTGCTAGTCTTAATAAACATTGCCGTTAAGTACTCTGCTAGGTTGTTCGAGACAGATAAATTTGAGAGTTGCCTATTTAATATTCTATAGAAATTACTCTCGATAGTGTAGGCATAAACAAGATGAGTAATATTGGATTCAGATTGAGCTCGTTCAAGTGCAACATAGATCTTGTCCATACTTTTATCGTTTTTAAGTTCATCAGCTGCCTTGATTTTATCTACAGCATCCTTAATTGTACAATCAGGCAAACGTTTCACTAGTTCAATGCGAGACACGATGCTGTTCCAACCCGTCAAAATAAATTCATTCTGAATCGAATCAGAATTGTATCGATTTTTAAGTAGATTGAGAGAACGTGGACGATTCAATTTGCGGCTAACAAATAAACTACTTGAGCAGCCCATGCCAACGGCTATAAAAAGAAATTAAAAACAAATAATTAAGAATAATGCTTTGCATTTCAATTCTCAAAGTTCTTTTTAATATTTCTACATATGAAAAGGATTTGAAAAGTATAACTGACAAATGAGAGAGAGAGAGCCTTGTTCTGATAGAAAAGCTGCATAATGAATTACTGCACTTGTTACAGCTAATTGTGGAATATAGTATAGTCTCTTCGAGGAGACCAGATCAGTCAGTCTGAAATTTGAACTGATCAGTTACTAATAACAGTTCAACATTTCGATATGGATATGAATGAATATGCATCCCCTCTTAACTGACATTCTCTATTTTACGATTCTTTTAATTCAATAAACAATATTTTTGATTTGATAGTAGATAGAAAACCTTGACTACTGTCAAATAGATGTATCTTCTATTTTTCATTGAAATGGTTAGTTACGTAAGAGAAAGTTGATAAACTTTACTGACTTATATTTGTTTCAAACAACTTGTTTTAAGACGTCATTCATTGTTGAAATAGAGTGGACTGAAATTTCAATATTGTGCAGCGATATGGCCGACCAGTTTGTATCTATTTGACGGAGACAAAGGATATCAGAAAAAAAGTAACTGAAAAATATGTAGCTCGTGTAAAAACAACAAAGAGGTATATGCCACTGAAAACAATCTCATAAATGTTCGAGTTGCTATTAAGTGATTCTGCTAAAGATGGAGTATGAGTATGGATATAAAGGTAGATGTAATCACGAAATTGATATCCATTTGCACACATCACCTAGTCAGCAATACTCAATGACATAAAAGCATGCTTGATATTGTCATTGGTCTTTTTTTCTTCAATATTTCTCAAACACCATTATCTCTTATCGATACACCTACACGTTTCTTATTCTTCCTTATGCAATAAAATATCGTCATCTCAGTGGTTGACAAACTCAGGGTGTGCTTTTTTTTTTACACTCACATACTCGATAGACAGCACATACAGGCAGACAGAGTAAATGTACAAAACGTCGAAGGTTTTTATTCCACCGAAATACGTATTAACTTAAATGTAAAATTGTTTATTAAAAACGAACCAATATCTGAGTTGTTCATTTTATCATTAGAAGGCTGATATTAACAATTATGACATTCTTCTTGATAAATAAAATTACGAAGAGCGTAATTTAAGCCCTTCTGAACCTTCAAAGCTGATATCAGGCCAAAAGCGTTAGAATAACAAGACAGTTTAGTATAATTTTCAGTCCTATGTCATCCCTTTTGAATGAGATTGTGACCTAGTAGGAGTCAAACAATAGTTTGAGTATGAATGAATAAAAAACAGCAGTTCGAAATAATATTATGGCAAGAAGGAATTTTTAAAATTACACAATTATTCGACGTTTCGAAGAATCCATATTATCATATTCAAGAATTACTTTTGTATATAATTTTGAGAGAAGAACTATTCCATGAACTAACAAAACAAATAGCAAAGAAACGAAATTTTAACGTCATCATTTATCAGGATCAGTTAATTTAGTAGAACTTTTGGCAGATCATCAATAAATACAACTAATGTTGCCAAACGTATTGTCTTTTTGAGTTCGGGTTTACAAGTCTTGATAAATAATGAAGGTGTGGATGTAAGGGTGTATATGTTGTAACCACTACTTATACGCAAACCTCATCCACACCCACACCCTAAAGATAATGTGATGCAAATCCGATTGGTCATAAAATAAAAAGAACTATTCTTAGCCAAATCTCGATGCGACAATCATTGATTATTGTACTGGAGTATCTTCTTATACAAAATAGAAATAAGAAAAACATGCTATTCTTTTTGTCCTTCGAAATCGTTTTAGCTTATAATTATAAAATGAAGCAATACAATTACTAGAAAGTTTCTCTTTTAGGAAGATGATGTGTTAATTTAATTGGCATAAAAATATTGAATATGATTTTCATTCTTCAATAATCGATGTGGCTTGATTTATGTCGGACTAAACCGATCGGTGACCAATACATCTGTTAGGAAAGTTGAAAAGGTTTCATTTTGAACAAAAATACAGACTAGTGGACCTAATTTGCTACCTTTTTGAACATTGTTGTAATTGAAATTTGTTTGACAAAGTTGTCGTTCGATTTCCGAATCGATCATGGTTTGAAGAAAAGTTGAAGATTTTTCTCACTAGTTTTATATTCTCGCTTAGAATTTTGTTCTTCAATCAATTCGAAAAACAGGACATAATGTGAAGGAAATACATCTAATTTCGGATAACTGGTAAAATCATAGATATCTAGAGGAATTCCTTGTTCTTTCCATTGTTGAGATGTTCGTTGAAGAGCATCCATGAGATGCTGTTCACTTGTTTTTTCTCCAAATGCATCCAATAAACTTCCAATGCGATATGCTATTGAAAAAAGTGGAATCCGAGGAACTTCTTCGTGATCGATGGGTAATGGGACCAAATCATCGGATCGACAAAAAAAGCCTGTACAAGTGACCACATCTCCCATACGATATCGGATGAGTCCAGCTTCAGTGGTGCAAACTAATTCATATCGATTTCCTGGTTCAATATCCAAAATAAGAAGTGTCTTTGGTTGAGCCTGAAAGTAAAAGAATAACACAATAAAAATGTATTATCATAAACTCTGACCGATATATTTTCGAAAAATTTTTTTTGTCTGACTAAGAAAACATTTTTGTTAGTTTGAACTGACCAATAAATAAGTGAAACAAAATGACCTATCAACATTAAAAAACCTGCCTGATGAATGTCTTCTTCTTTGATAAATTCGTAAAATGCTATATTTGGTAGCAGGAGATATTCATCTGTACTAATACTTGCTAGACAGCCAAAAAATCCTTTGCTTGAGGCATAGAATCCAAGGTTAACAATAGGTAATTGTTTTTCACAATAAAATTCAACTTCTTTCCTATTTATCGCAAAAGTGCTCCCTGTGGCGGTCGATGCATAAATTAAACTCGGTTATAGACGAGGAAGAATACTAGGTACATCTTTTTTCATACATTCTTTATGAATATATTCTGCTCGAGCTATTCGATATGATAATCCTCCATATTTCAGAGCAACTTTTTTCAATGTTCGATTTAATCTCGATCTAATTTTCAAATCATGAACATTTTCTCGAACAAGTGAGCTATGATCAAAATTCGCCAAAGAAATACAAGGGTGTGGGTGTTGGTGTGTGGGGTGGGGTGGGTGCGGGTGTGTGGGTGTGGGTGGATGTGGATTATCTTGGCATCCACACCCCACACCCCACCCCACACCCTCTATACATTTTTATTTGAATGAGCATGTAAAACTGTACTGCCTAGTAGATTCCCTTTTCAATTTTTACTTTTTTTATATAATAAAAAAAATTAAGCAAAATATTGTATAATTTATCAAAAATTTTGGAAGAAAAGAGCTACCAAGTAAAAAATAAGGAATGTGCCATTAATGGGTCAGAAACTACCTTTAATTATCAGTAATTTATTGCATTATACAAAAGTACTGGTAATTTTGTACTCTCTATTGCATTTATTTCAATTTCGATTTCGATTTTTGTAATATGGGTCTTAATATAAACGATCAATAATCTGTCTTGTAGATTTATTCAATGAGAAACTTTTTTCCCTTGCACATGTTCAATTCATAAAGATTTCACTTGTATGTATTCAATCTTATCAATGAACAACATACATACTCCCATTGTAAAACTCAAGGAAAATCTTCAAAGATCTTATACAAAATTATATATTATTTAATTTTATATTGTATGATTGAACATGAGAAGAACCTAAAATGATTTTATTTGATATAGAGAACTTATTTCAAGGTCATAAACTTGATCTCTTATCACTTCGAACCAATGGCAATTTTCTTTCCTTAGTTCACCTTATAGACATAGTCTGATAAGCAACTTAATCAATACCTATTAAAGCTTCTTATTTAAATCACGCGTTAAGTTTTATTATGATCAGTCGAATATAATATATATTGAAAGTAAACTAATGTATTCATTCTCTTTTAACGTTTTCATTTGAACGTTCAAAAGCCAAATGAACTTCTATAATAATCCTCCGACAAAAAGGCACTTATCTTTTTGTAATTTAATACTCTATTCAAATCGTTCATCGAACTAACAAAATGTTTCTAAAGGATTAATAAAAAACATCATACTTGATGAGAGTTTTTACTGAATGGGCTTTATTCTTATATTGATTTGTATCGATCAGGTTAATATCGTGAGTTTGATGATTACCAATTGTTGTACTTGCATTTAAATGAAAATGTGTTATTGTAAATGTCTCTAATGATTTCCATGTAATTGTGTGTTGTTGAAAAATATTTCCAGCAGCTGATGATGTTACATAATTATTTGGGTGTGGATCTATTTGTAATACCCACACCCACATATCAACCGAAACAACATGCATCACCCCCATATCACTTCATAATGCCACCTAAACCTCCAACCCACCCATACAATCAAGCTTGAAAAAAGAGGTTTGTCTAAGTCATCACCCAACCTGACAGCTGGAATACAATAATTTCCATCTTCCGAAAACTACTGTCATTATTTGAGAAAGAACTTTAAATAGAATTTTTTTCATAAGTTCCCTTATTAACAAACTTTCTCATATAATCCTATTACGAATTCAATGAAATACCGAAACACTTTTCTCAATGATATCTTCACCAGAAGCCATTTTGGACACTCGAGTACGTATTTTGGTAGAAAAAGATCTTTGAAGATTTTTTGGGATACGATTTATTCTCGATATGTTTCCTTGGAAATACAATTTAATTCCAATAATGTTCTGTAAGTATAGAAGAAATTTCCGGTTTCTTTTCGTTTGGTTCCTGTTGTTTCAGTCCATATCCAGCAAGAACTACACGGGAACTGGATGCTATTGATCAGAAAAGGTGCGTTTTCAATGAATACCTGCGGTGTTCGAGGACCGAAATAGTCGATCTATATACCAGAGAAAGATGAAATACTGCTTATATTAAAATTTTTTGTATAAGATTCCTTGTTTTTCCGAAATTCTGTTGTTTTGTGTAAACGGATCGACTCAAATCAAAAAGCTGTTTCAAGAAATTTAGATTATTCAGTGTCTCAGACAACACTAAAAAAAAATAACGATCGCTTCAGATGACTGACTGTTCGGTAGAATATATTGACCATTGTACCGTGTCGAATTTGTGTTTATTAAATTGATGAATATATTTTTTATGAACTAAAAAAGAGAAACAGTTAAGTGACGTCGTCATCTTCTCGATTCTTCATCATAGAACTTGGACAAGGCTCGACATAAACGTCTACGAACTACTTTTAATTCCTCAAGTACATCGCCTTGAAATTCTGATTTTATATTGTCTATCAATCCAATAGCATAATGAAGTAGTTTGTCGTCGAGCCGATCATAGACAAATGTGTCTTTGATTAGCGATTTAAAACGTCCTGTATATGTATTCATCCAAGTTATATCTTGCAGTGCATCACAAAAGATATAAAGTTCTTGAAGATTGTACGGTGTATCATCTTTGTATGCAGCCCACCACTTTTCCACATTTTCACTGTGAGCAAATAATGTCATCATCCTTTGATTATGTTCCAAAATATAATCTCGGCATCTCTGCCTATTGTCAAACACTTGAACAAATGACATCAGTTGTGCATTCGGCAAAGGAATGACTAAACCGACTCTATCCAACTGATAAAGTAAGAGAGTCCAATAACGCGCTTGTTGGTAGAAAGAATCGGACTGAATATCTTGGATCGATAGCATCTAAAATAAAAAAGAGAAAGAAAAATCTCACCATTCACCGAATGGAACAGAGACATCTGATAGGGTCGTTACAAAAAAGATAATGTTCGTAAAGACTAGAAACCTATCACCACCGCGTCACAATAAACATTTCTGTTTTAAAACTCTTCAAGAGAGTCACAGAGTTTCTTCGCTTTTGAAAACATTTTTCGGGCCTGTTCGGCATCGTCTTTGGCACGGCATTCCGCACCCAGATCGCTATAATGAGCGATAAGATCATATATTAGTCGGTAGCGAAGATCGTCTAAATTTGTAATAACAGTCTTTCTTTCTAATGTCGATTGCCCATAACGATACAAACGTTTAACTTTTTTTAAATGTTCAAAGGTTGATATAGTCGATTCGTCATAATGCATGTCAACGATGAGAAATACGACACTGACGTTTTCGTCGTTGCTTAAATAATGTTGACAATCGTATTCGTTATCAAAAGTTGAATAACCTGAAACAATCTCGCTGAAGTCTTTTTGTATTTGGTAAACTTCGACATTATTTTGTGTTTTTGATTTTAGCCAAACGAGCACTGTTCTTTTACAGACAAATGATTGGCTATCATTCTTTATTGTGATTAAGTTCTGATGAGCTTTTCGTAATTCACCATGAATTCGGTTGGCTATATTTTCTTTGTCAGTGGCCATATTTACATCACCCGAACGAAAATATTCTATTGCTTCCTTTGTATAGCATCGATATAATTCATCGGCTAATTGGCAGATAAGATCCTCACCTGTGGCAAATCGATCTCTCTGATTGACCTTATTTGGATCGCTCTCCAAAATAAAAATGAATACATTTTGTTTGGTTTTTGTGTTCATTGAAGCAAAGAACTGACTACTTGTAAAAAGAAAAATAGTTTTATCAGTTATTTTCTGCAAATCAAACTCAGATCCGTTGTCAAATATTGATATGGTGTCATTTGTTAACTGATGAAGTGCATTCAACATAGTTGAAGCTAAATCACTCAAACGAGTTGATACATCGACAAGAACAAACAGAGTATCAGGAAGTGACACTAATATAAATAAATCATTGCCACTTTATTTATTGTTTGAAGAATAAATACGTACTTGATTTGACTTTTGAAATTTTATTTAATTTTTCCTGTAATCGAGATACTAGAACATGATGAGCAGGCAGCTCTCGAAGGAGACATCTGTAATACATTATAGCCTTGTCGTGTTGATCGTAGCTTTCTAACAGATCACCAATTATGCACAAATCACCATTTTGCCGAAGTTGTCGCTTCATGTTTGTTAATAAGGTTAAATCTTTGCCATCAGCTAATGTTAATTGAAGTGTGTACTTTGAAGTATGTATCTGCTTCAATGAACCAATACGAAATATCGAACCACACATAAAAAGAACGTTGTTCTTATTTTTATCATCGACGAGTATGTCGGTTTCATCAAAGCATGCAAATGGTGATGTGCCGGTATGAGGATAAGCATCGATTTCTAGTAATACAGTTTGAAATTGATTATTGTCAATGTTCACAGATTGCAAATCAGGCTTTTTTGACGAAGCACAAAGAAATCCAGTAAAAAACAAATATTGGTCTCGATTTGTCTTAAGATATTCTATTTCATGCGCTGACATGAGCTGCAATTTATATACACTTAGTGCATGAGTGGGACGAGCAGTCAATCGAAAATAAATATCGTTAAGAAAAAAACGAAGAAGAAAAAGAATATGAATATCTTGTTCGCGAAGGGCTTTGTTGATAAAACGTGTTACAGGCGTATCATGCATAATGCATAATATGGCTCGTTTTGCATTGTATGTTTGTGTAAATTCGTCGATTGAAGCTAAGTGATAAGCATTTTCTGCACAGTATTGACGAAGGATTTGAATCAATTGGGAGAATGTATCTCGCGATGGTAAGTAAGATGATGAAATCAGAATTTCGAGTAAAAGCTGATACCAGATGAAAGTAGCATTCTTCGAATTGAGACCACTCTTATGGTGATGACCTTGAAAGACCTGAATTGCTTTTGAATCTTCAACGCTTTCAAGATCTTTCTGATAGCTTGATAAATGCTGCATAAGATCCTCCATAACTGTGACAACACTACATATTTTTGAATATTTTCTAGCCCACGCCTCATAACGTGTACTTTTCAAACAATAAATATATATAGCAACGATAGATTCTAAATCATGAATATGAGGCATAATTACTTGTCCGAATTTACCTGATACAATCAGAATAATCTTCTCTTTGGCGCAATAATTTTTGAGCCATTGTTCACAGGCATTGCAATCGGTGAATTTACGAACATTGGTCAAAATTTGTTGTAAATTTTTGTAAGTTGCTTGATTGTGAGCATCTGTTTCAACATTTGGATCAAGCCAAACTAGTTGAAATGTTTCTAAGCGTTGATTTTTAGTTCCAAGTGGAGATATTGGACTTGACGGTAGTTTTATTACAGCCGAACTCGACTGTGAATTTTTTAAGTGTTCTGCCATTGCTATTTTTTTGGTGTGTGCCGCGAGCAATGTCGTTGTCTGTTATGATAGAATATCAAAATAACTGAAAGAAAAAAATATTTGGATTATTTTTTCACTTTATCAAAAAAAAGCGAGAAGATAAAACATCCAAGGAAGAACGAGAAGAGGAGAGTGCAGAGCGAGAAAGATTTATTTTAACAACATATCTACGCAAATATTTTTCTCCGTTGCAATCCTATTCTTACAAATCTCAGCGAGACAGACTGAGCAAATAGACATGAGTCAGAAATTGTGCTTTTCTTCAAAACTGAATGTGAAAGAGAAAAGAGATACTCAAGTCGAACATTACGACGACCAGAAACGATCGTAAATACATGCGTGCTATGTCGCATACAAAAATAACAGCCTAGCATGCGGACGGATACTCGCTGTAAAGTGACTTTTTAGTATGCACCGTATTAATATCGTATATCGCCGTAACGTAAACAGTTTAATGCATAAAACCTTATGCAAGCAACTGTGCCATGGCATGCCAACATCTTTCATGTACAAAGCACTACATAGTAGCGGTTATCGTCGTAACGTTACCATTAACGGAACTACAGGGAACAGGAAGCAACTCGAAAATATAGTTTTCAATCTTTTTCAACATAGTCTCGTTTTTACAAGTCGATCAAATTAGTGCTATTTTGTGAAGATTTTTTGTCTATAAAATTGATACAATTAAAACTTTTAAAAACCTCAGCAACAAAGTGAAGATTACAAGTTACGGAGGAACCCCATCAAGTGATTAAGGGCTTTTGAAATAATATTTTTCCCATAGCTAGTTTTCGACTCATGCCAAGATATTTAGAAAAAAAAAAACAAAAGCCGAAACTTCGAGCTGAAATTTTGCTCATGTGTAGTTCCATAGTCCTTAGTATGCGCTAAAAGTTTCAACGAAAATGGATCTTTCTTTCTCAAGATAATGAATTGGAAAGAAGTGCCTGAATTTCATAGAAAACTCAAAAAAAAAATATTTCTTTTATATATTCGTCATGTCGAAAAACAAACATCCGCTTTTGTTAAAACCTTTAGCGCATACTAAGAGTCATGGGACCTACATATGGGCAAAGTTTCAGCTCGTAATTTCCTCATTTGGTTTGTATTTCTTTTCTTGTCAGTGTTCATTTAATTATGTAATTAATTTGACAGCGTCATATGAGCAGAGACACCTTCTCACATAAGTAGACGTTCTCTTCTGTTTCTTCGGCTTCACTCTTTCATGTTTATCAGCATTCTTTTCTTATTCTTCTCTTTTATCTACATAAGCAACTGGTATTGTTTGTATCGATGTTTCCTCTAGCGTTTTATTAAATGAAAACATTGATTTTCAATTGCAAACACTGTTTGGCGTTGTTCTCGAAACTAGTTTTCTTTTTTGCTTGTAAGAGTTTTAAATTGAAGAAAAAATTGTACTTCACAACTTAACACAGTCAGACTTGTTATTTTTGACTTAATTCTAGAGAAAAACGGATCTTTTTCTACAGAAGTATTCCTGTATTTTTTAGCTTTTAGGAAAAACTGATGCCAACAATTGATAAAGAAGACTTCGAAAAATCAGGCTCTATTAAGTTATAATGGCAAGTGTTGGCTACATCTTGATATCAATTCGAGATCTGTATCATTAGATTTTTGAGAGTAATTTAGAACAGGCGGGTACCTACTTTTTGACTCTTTATATCGGCATAAGTCTTGAAAAACCAAAACTTTGGGCTGAAATTTCTCGCTAGATAGATTGTTCTAGATCGAAAAATAGATTTTTGAATGAGAGAAGGGCTTAACTGATACAACAGATACATAACAATATTTCACTGTGAAAACCTTCAAGAAGAGACTAATTGACTAAAGTAACTCATTTTTGAAAAATAGAAGAGATTATTGCTTTATAGACAGCAAGATGTGCTCCATACTTCGAGTAGGTTACAAACAATTTTGACAAAATATTTGTTAGAGTGAAAGAGCTGATAGAATTTCTCATGGTCATATTTGTAATCATCTTGGATCGGTGACTCATACTCCAGTACCTTTTGGTGATTACGTTACTTACTAATTGATTGCTACTGTCATCATTGATGTGATTCATTTAAGTGAAGCATGTTACGTAGAGCTCAGAATGGAGATGTTTTGAATGTCAGTTAATTAGATAAGATTTGTTCGGATCAGATTTAATGTCTTACCGTCAAAGTAGAAATCTCAAAATATAAGCTGCTGATGATGAGTAGACACTGAGATATTCGAATTTTAAGGTATTTACAATAAATGTAAGGTACCTACAGATCAGAATTTCATCAGAATCGATTGTGTCATTTTTAGTGATGACTGGATAGAACTCTTTGAGCTCCATAAGAAAATGTTTGTTTCAAACTTCAAAAAGCTAATAGAACGAAAATTTCAAAACATCGTTACTTTCAAAGACGTGGTGAAATAAACTCAAATTTTTAACTTTCATAAAATTGCTTTTTTTTTGAAGTTTGAACTACACATTTTCTTATTCAACTCAACGAACTTTATTCCATCATCATAAAAAACGAAAATATTCAATTTTGCTGAAATTATACCTTGTGAGAAGCTTCTATACATTGTAAATACATTAATATGTAGATATATCGGTTTGTGCAAGTCATCGCTAGCTCATATTTTGAAATTTTTAGTTGATCAATGAAACGTGTAACCTGACTCGAATATGTCTAAACTTATTTACTGACGTCACAAACACCTGCATTGTTAGCGTTCGCCATGTTTTGATAAATATTGACAAAACCGAGCCAACATTTCTTTTTCAATTGTATTTAGGCACAAAGGCCAAATAAACAGAAATTCATTTACATAAAGATTCAAGGTAATAATAAATGTTTATCACGGTCTGTTGACATAATTTCTTGTAAAATATAAGAATTATCTCTGTCACATGACTATCTTGTTTAACAAGCACATGCACATCAGAAAAGAGATTCGACTGAAACGATATGTGACTAAAAGAGCCTCGAGTCACATATTTTTTTCATGTGTTGAACTTGCGCAGACCTTAACATGTGTCCATATCACATGGTTTACTTTCCATAGACTGGTTTTTGAATGCTTGCACAAGTTCTGTGCACATCTAAACCAAATCGTACACTGTACTCTTAAACAATGTGAGTGTTGTTATGGGTTAAAGTACAGATGCATTCCCACCCACACACTCCTCCCCAGTTTCAAGATTAACTCTTAAATGAAATTAGTAAAAATAATGATAATAGAAGATTGTTATGTTCAAGCGTGATTGAGTTAAGAAAAACTCGCTCTCTTTATTGAGTGATTATCAATTGAGAAAGAATGCTCATCTATAACTACGTTTGTCCAGTACAATATTTGATCATAAATAATCTTTTCCATTTATTCGATAAGTAAAAGGTCTTTTGGAAAAAAATAGACTTCGATAATTTCTATTTTGACCAAATATTGATTGAATAATGACGAATTTCTATCCATGAGTAGTGTAATCAATGCTATTCATCCACTTCTCGCTCTAATTCAAGCCTTCACCGATCAAGCTTGCCCATTTTAGGTACTGAACAACCTACTTTAAAACGACGTGTACCTACACTGCATTGAGACTATTGTCATTCGCATATTTTTTTTATTGAACTCAACTAACAGGATTATTTTTCTTTACTATTTCATAGACGGTAGAAAACTCTAGAAACACTGCTCTGAATTCCACAAGTTTTGTAGGATAAATACAGAAGCAAAGAACTTTATAACACTTTAGCTTTCAAATATTATTTTTTCCTTTTTATTTGTGTCTATCTTTTTTTATGCTCTACTCTAAATGCTCATTGTTTATGCCACTCTGTAAGATTAACGAATGTCCATTTCAGAGTTAGATGGCCATGGTCATTTTTTGAATAATTTTAAAACAAAAGGAAAGATAGAACTCGGAGTTTTTATCACTATTTAGATTCGATGTTGCTTTATCATTTTACAATGTCGACGAAAAATTCCAGTCACTTTTCTTCTCGAATAAGTTCTGATTTTTGAAGATGACCTTAATTGTCTTTGAAAACCATATGCTTTCTCAACTATAATATAATGGGCAGATGGTCCAGCTTCTATTCTATCGATCCACGTTTTGAGATTTTCCATATCTTAGGAAAAACTCATCCGTTTGAGCTGAAACTTTCAGGATATAATAAAAACCATGAGATCTATTATTGAGGTTACGATATTTGTCATATTATCCTGTGATAGGCTGAAAATTCAGTGAAATGACGATAACTCGAGAAGAAAGGCCTAATGACACGACCTATTTTAGGGTTTTTATTCTGACTATGAGCTTCAACGACTGTTATCAGTTGGATAGGTTTCCTCGTAAGTAGAAAAAAAAATCGGAGGATAATAAATCATGTCACAAAGTTGAAGACAACTCAAAGCTTATTGAAGAAAATATCTGTTAACGTCTCAGGTTTTGAAAAAAAAATGGTGAGTAGCCTTAAGTACAATCTTTATATGTTTGAAACACAAATAGCTGGCGAACTTGGTCTTGCTTGGATCGATAGAGTAGAAACTAGGCTATCTTCCAATTATATATGATAGTTGAGAAAGCATATGGTTTTCAAAGACAATTAGGGTCATCTTCAAAACTCAGAATTTATCCGAGAAGAAAAGTAAGTGGAAGTTTTCCTTGACTTTGTAACAAGATAGAGCAACGTCGAATCTGAATAGTGCTAAAAACTAGAGTTCTATTCCTCCTTTTTTGTTGTAAAGTTATTCGAACAATGACCATGCCCATTGAACTCTGAAATGGACATTAATTTAGTTGCAGCGTATTATCTGTTCCCCTTTTGAAGCTAAAATTTAAAAAGAGTTATTTACCTTGCGGTGTGTAAATTTTCCTTCAAAAACATGTTGTTCATCTCTTTTTGACCTGCAAGACCATTGTGCATTGTTCTTTTACTTTGCAAGACACAGCAACGAGAATCTAAACTGTTATGTCTTCTCTCCGACACATAGTTATCTTTTAAAGTGAAAATCCTTTGGGTTAAAGAGTATCGTCAGTAACAAAAGAAAATATTCACAAAAACAGATTTTCACTAAAACTTATCGGTATCAATGCCGGTTATTATATTCTATCAAAACGATTAGTCCTCAAAACTAAAGTATTTTACAAAATATATCATTTGTCCTGTTGAAGCACCTTTCACAACAATTCAACTGTGGAAAAAAGTCTGTTTTTTTATTCAATAACAAGAGTTTTTGCCCGGTTGATTTGCGTTTTATCAGCGCTTTCAATTGTGCGTCGGAAACTAGTCCATAGATCCTCATAACTCTAGTAATTCCAACAAAAGAGATTGGCCTAAATAAGAACAGGTTCGGGCATTTGAAAAATAAGAAATTAAAAATTCGCTTCTTTGATATTACTATCAGGTAGTACAGTGATAGACTCTAGTTTCTTGCAGTTAATGTCATCTATTCCACTTACTAGACGTCCATTCTCAATGTCTAACATAGTATTCTCACGAATCTAAATTAACTGGTAGTATCAATTATTATGTCATTTTACATGACGTGCCCACACCATGAAATACGAATATTTATGTGATGGTGGTTCATATTTCTCCGTATCGTAGTGAATGGCAGAATTATTTTCATCTCTAATTGCTTCTTCAATAGATAAGACTGTTTTTGTTTTACTTTTATCGAAATGAAAAATGTTTAGACTTCGTGTATAAAGTATGAAAAGATCCTATCTTCTTTAATTTTTTGTACATTCATACCATTTATCAACGATATCCTGATTGTATCTGAAAACCTTAGGTAACTCCATTAGCGTGAACCCAACTCATCACATGTGGTTATGCTAACAACAAGTTTTGGTGGTCTGATTGTGATAGTGACAGTATAGCTACTCCTATGTTCCATCATATCTGATACATATAGATATTATATTTGACAGATATAGCAGGTGGTGAGATAATGGTAGTTTCTTACAGGGTAGCTAGTTCTTCTGTGGAAGACACATGTTCTAATAGAAATGTAAAAAAGAAATCTCGTTTTTCTAATCTGAAGAAAAAGCTCTGATGGAATATTTTAAGTGATAGTGCTTTACCAACGACTTACCTTCTGTGTTAGTGGCTAATTTTGACGGCTGTAGCAGCAACTATATTGATGAAAATATACTTTTCTTCTTTCACTGTTACCTGTTATCGCTTATAGTACCTCCAGTTCAAATTACGTCTCTGTTAGAAAAATTGCATTTTTTCTTCTCATTGCCGCTTGATCCATAAGAAATGACAATCTTACATAGTTCTTCGTCTGTGAATATACTTTAAAATATTAAAAAAAAAGAAGGACTAAGCGATGAAAACTTAGAAAATCTTGATATTTATCTCTAAATGAATTTAGTAAAACTAATGACGAAGAAGTGGACACGAGCAGCTAGCTTTAGAAAAGCATCTAAGTCTCTGTTGAAAGAGAAAGCGAAGAAAACAACACTTATTAATGGCAATATTTGTCCTTGGGAAGCCAAGCTAATTGTGGACTGCTAGAGCACAGACAACTGGAAAAGGGAGTTTGCAACTTACAGATACACTCTTCTTCCAAACTTTAGGTCAAATATATTTAAAAAAATCCAAAAGTTACGCGAAAAAAAAAACTTTCTGCCATTGTTTCAAAAACCTCATATATTTGGATTTGGCAACCTCCTTTTTATTTGATAAATGATATTGAATAACTTTGTTTGTCTTAACAGGGCGATGACGACTGTCCATATACAAGTAATTGAAATCAAATTTTAATGTAAATGTAAATTTATTATTTGGACAAAGATCAATTTTACTGTAATTATCAGTTATTGAAGATGATGAGGAATAAATTTTGTAACCGTTTCCGCTTATATATGTACCGTTCAGTTCTCCACTAATATAGATTAACTGCTGTTCAACAAGTGATTGATATCGATCTTGACCAACATAGATTACACTCTCTTGATTATATTTCATTCCAAAGTTCACTATCTCACATATCTGCTCGAGGGTATTGTTGAATAGTGTGACAATAAAACTAGTTTCTTGAACGCCGTCATAAACACCTCGAATAGTCGAAAAGAGATAGGAATGTTCTAGAAGATCGTTCTGTAACTGTTCTGTTCGACGGTTGATAGCACTGTCGTTGAGATAGAAATCATAAGGATCATATGGGTTTCTTCCAGCACTCAGTATGGCATAACCACCATGGTTAAGAATGTAGAGGAATGCTTTTGATGTATATGTAGGATCTATGCAGAAAGGAGAAAATATTTTAGTTATCTTTAAATTTCTCTAACATAAAAATTTCGTGTTCTTTTGTATACCTTCAGTAAATATTTGTTCTACGTTTATGACAAGAAAGAAAAAGAAGAGAACATACATAACTTACTTCAAAACGATAAAAATAGAAATGACGACAGCTTTTTGACGAAAAGGAAGAAAAATCTTTTCTGTTCTTTCTGTTTTGAGCAGAACGATAATAAAGGTAAATGACGTAGTTTTGAAAGACTGACAAAAAGTATGCGTCACTATTTGTCTGGCATAATTTGATTGGGCCCAAATGAACCAGCGAGAAGTGAAAAAGCTCAAGACAGCGCAAAGAGCGTAGTCAAAACATCAGTATCTGGCACCAACAACGAACTATGTAGCATCTAGCCAGTACATTATATATATCAAAACAAAGCCTCAAAATACCGCATACACTTGTTGAATTTCAACAAAAATAT
The DNA here is from genome assembly GCA_905250075.1 of Rotaria sp. Silwood1. Taxonomy (NCBI): domain Eukaryota; kingdom Metazoa; phylum Rotifera; class Eurotatoria; order Philodinida; family Philodinidae; genus Rotaria; species Rotaria sp. Silwood1. The sequence goes on along the minus strand of CAJNOP010000676.1, from coordinate 89,296 downwards.
CTTCGCTGCTTTCAAATATAAACTTTTGAATACGATTATTTTATGTATTATTCAGATACAAGTTCATTTTACTTTCCAATGCTTAACTCCATGGATAATATAAATATTTAGTACCACTTCCCAATCGTACCTGATTAATTAATTATAACTTTAGATGTACAGTCAATTGCTTTCCTTCGTCTTATACGATTTGCACTACGTTCAACAACGTAGGCATTTTGATACTTATTAATGATTACATCTCATGGATCAGTGAGATTAGAGAATTAATCCGCATTCTGTTCATGTAAATAATACGATCGAAGAGAATTTCGCCAGTGCTTTGTGTAACTCACTTTTTTCCTACAGACATGTTTCATAAATATCATTTTATAAAGCACCCATATTTTTTGTGTTGTTCTCTTTTCCAATCACTGACTGTTCTATGGCATGCTGAATATGAGAACAAAGACTATTTCATTATTCTGTTATGTTCAAATTCAGAAATGTATATCGCACATTTTTTATCATTGCCATGTGTGTCACTCTTATCTGTCATTGTTATATCGTGTGCACTGTTCACATTCCACTTTTGAATTCGTTTATTAAAATAATCATTAATGAATATATCGCCAAGAGAATTAACATAGATATCATATGGACTATACAGTTGATTTGTTGCATTATCCGTATCTTGTCCGCCTGCCACTGTCACACCAACATAAAGATTATCGTTCTTATCAATATAGATAGTAGTCATTCTGATTCGGCGTTTTTAGAGTGTAAAGTGAAAAAGTATGAAGAATTATATTACAAAACATATTAAGAACAAAGCAAGTTAATTTAGAAAAAATTAAATGAAAAGTAATTTAAAGTCAAAGTATTTTCGTACAGCTTTTTTTATATTTTCTTTAGGCCCGCAAAGAATGTACTTGAGCCTCCTTCATGCAATTTTTCCTGGCTCAATTCAATGTTAGTTCCAAAAGAAAATAAGAACAGGACTGCATTTTTTAGTCGGTTAAAATTAACATCAAAAACTGTAAGTAAAGATCATATTTCGACTTCGTGGCATTAGAATATAAATTTGAGAAATTCTTGACTGGATTTCTTTTAATAATCAACCTTCGAAAACTGTAGCTCTCTAGAATTGTCACGAACAATTAGACAAAAAACATCCTTTAACTTGGTTCCTGTCGCTAATATCAGAACTCAACTATTATTTTTTTATGTATGTACGATGAGGTTTTGATGATTAAAAGTGTAATATATTTTATTTTCAGGTTTCTTCGACTTCGTATTTTTTACACGTAAGTTTTCCACTGAGTTTTGGCAGAGCACAAAAACATACGTCGATTTGTGTGTCTAACGCTACAGTTCACTGCAGTTAAAAATACCCTCAAAACAGATGTACCAACAGACGAATTATCAAATTGTGAGTATTGCTCTTCTAAAATAGCGAGACGATCTTGTAGTGCACTTTATAATCATATACGATTAGTTAAAGGTCTGTTAAAGGCAAACAACAATTAAAAAAAATGTGGATACAGGCACAAAACGATAGTGTCGGAATACTATCATCCAAATAATCAAGACTATCTTCACGAAAACTCAACACTTTCTCAGCTGTGCTATCATATTCGTAATTAGTGTCGAATTTAAAAATCAGAAATTCATATTCTGACAATTTTCTAACAGTAAAAAGTATGACTTATTAATATGGCAGTCATCAAAATTCTACTCTCTAACTGTTCACTGAAACTCATTGGATATCGTTAAAATTCATCAAAACAACTTCATACATATGCATGTTTATATGATCTCTCATCCGTGTCAATACAATAACGAAAAGTTTTCTCTTTCTTCACATATAGAAACTACACTCACTCACTATTTTCAAACTGAAATAAGACAGTAAAATGGAGTACTCTACTTTCAAAATGAATGTTTCACTTTAGTACCTTTTCACTCAACTCGAGCAGTTCAACAGGAAAATATTCTATTGAGTTAATCATTGAAATCTGAGAGCGAATCACTTCTCTATTAAAATCAAATTTCAAAAAACTTTTCTTCAACTACTCAATAGTTTCACGAAGTGGGCGATACTGAATCTGAAATCAATACTTCCTTGAACGTTATTTCAAGAATGGCAATTCTCTTCACTTTCTGATCTAAAATATCGTCTTTCCTTTCAATCTAACAGCTATCACAGTTTACCTTTCTGTATTAACTACAGACAAAATTCTAATAGACGTTATTTTCAGGAAACTGTTCTCTCGCCATTTCAAAGTAGATAAACTTTCGCTTTCAATCTGATGAAGAAGATGAATCGTCAAAATTTATGCAATGTTATCCTGTGGACTTCACGCTTTCTCTGAATGTAATTCTTCAACAGGTTCATTTGCAATAGCTACGTCATTGTGTGTTAGTTGGCTAAAAAGAAAATGAATTCTTGAATGAAACAAAGAAAATCAATCAAAATCTATGTTGATGGGCAAAGCATTGGGAGGAGGAGAAACTTCCTGTGGATAGACAATAGAAGAAATGTCATCAATTTGAGTCATCTTTTTCTTTAACGAGAACTAATGGTGATGAAGATGTGTTGTCTCGTGACAGTTTTAAAGAACTAACAGTTTAGAAAGGTAAATTGGAAACGATTAAAATACAGACACTGTATCACGAAACGACAGTGAAAATTGACAGAAATCAAATTATTCTCGTCACTGGAAGTGAGGCTATCGAGAAATTTAATGTTCGATATCTTGTCAACCTTCTGTATTTTTAGCCAAGATACTCTCTACTTAAAAAGAAAGAAGTTTCGGTGATGGGCCAGTGAAACGAAGGGTCACTTTACGTGTAAAAATGTATTTTAAAAAGTCACAAGTCGAAAACCGGAAAGGTATTTCTGTCAGACTCTCATTTTCTGGTAAATTTCCTAAGAATCTGCATTTTCTGGCAGAATCTTATTACTCTCAGTCAAGCAGCTTTTTTTATCTCTCTCTCTTTATCCATTTTATTTTACAGTTCAGACTAATATATATGTAACACTTTTTCTGCAGTGTAGACTACTGTTAGTGAATAGGTAAGTACATATGTTGAACGCTAACTTCTGCTACCGAGTGTTCAATATTCTCGGAGAGTTTCTCCCCCTTTGTACATGCACCGCGAGTGTACAACTAAAGCAAGAAAAAAAGAAATGAAAATTTTCCATAAACCTGCGACATCATACTGCTAAGCAAAGTTGCAATGGCAGATTCGATCAAAACTCTGGATATCGGATATTTTGCCAGAATTTTATCCACCAAGCCAAGATATCAAAGAATCTTGGCTAGTGTCAGAGCCCATACTCTGGGTGTGGGTGTGAGTGGAACTCTTGTTAGTTCACATCCGACGCCCATCCACACCCACACATCACACCAACACACACCCGCATCTAGGTCCGTTCACTCGGCTTAAAGGGGGTGGGTGTGAGTGAGATACAATTAGGCATGCTGTTTAGTGCTTCAACAACACCCACACCCTTTTTGTCCCTGCTTGCGCTTAGTAATGGCACATATTTTACCGTGCCAAGCATGGTAATAGTAATCGGTCAGGGTGTGGGTGTAGAGAAGATGCAAACACATCCACACCCTTTGCGACCTAGTTTTCGAGATTTAACAGAACGTCTTTTAGTCATTCTTCTCGATAGACCTTGTTAAAAAGCTAACGCTCACGAGGAAAGGTCCCCAGGTGTTCAAGCCGTTTAGATCCCATCTTTTGGCCATAGCTAGACCTCAATGAGGTATGAAAGAGCTGAAAAGGATTCATTCCTTCGCGCCTTTGTTCCTAAGATATTGAATTTTCAAGATATGGTATAAGGAAACGAGAATAAAACGATCAATGACTCTTTTTGAGAAAAGTGAAACATTAAAGACTGAAGCTTTTTTCCAATCTTATGCGTTTTTTATCCGATCTGTTTTGATTTGAGAGCTAGATATAATCTTATCTGTAACGATTCTATTCATTATTCATGAGTCCAAAGAGTACACAAAAATCCTATCTTGTTTTTGATATTATTTTAAAACACAACGATCTGTCTACCGAAAATCAGTGAAAGTGATCATTCTAGAAAAAATGAGTGACACACAGTGGTTTTCGGCACGAGCTGCAGCAGATGAAAGGCGCCGCATGACAGGATGGAGAAACACACTTCAGCCACTGTTTCGAAAGGTCCTGGATGGGTATCCGTATAGCCACTAGGGGTGTGGGTGGGTCAGTGTGTTCTTTTGAGTTTCAACTATCTCCACACCCCACACACAGCCACATCCCCACACCCACATTCTAGGTGACGTTATGTGATAGTTCAGAAATAAAGTATAATCTAGCCATTTGTAATAAATCCATTTAAGCATGTATCAGGATTATCGATAGTTTGTTCACTATTACTCACTATATCACATGAGATTCAATCCTACAGATATTAATTAACAAAAAGATATCAAAATTCTTTAATAGGTATCCATTCAAACGAATTACACTTACCTATTTGTAAAATAAAATTTTCCATTCAACTAAACAATCAACGAAAAAGTATTAATGTTTGAATAGTTTATGAATGAGAGTCAATTTTTTTAATTTTATTGATTATATTCTTGTTGAGATTCACTCAGTTAATTATATTGTAGATAATTCAAATTGATATTTTTTTCGTGATGCATACGAGAAATGATTAGGATTGATATGAATTGAATTTTTGATAAGAATAGTAATAATATAGTAAAAAATATCTTTGTTCTTGATGATAAAGAAAAAAATCAAATATAGATAAATAAATTAGTAATTTAAGCGTTAATAATAACTTTGTTAAAACAAAAATATAATATAAATAGATTTCAGTTACAATAAGTTATGTTTTTACAATTGCAATCAACATTTCAATAAGTGTTTCGGCATAATTAATCATTTGTTCATTATTAGTAGCACATGCACTTTCAAAACATATTTCCAAAATTTTCATAAAAGTAAATTGTTTGCCATTCGGGAGTAGATTCATCATAGAAGGTAATTGTTTCTTTAGGTAATGGTACGACTTTGAATTTGAATTTAACATATATTCCATAAAATCATTAGTTTCTTTATCTTCAGAAGCAATAGAATAATCGACAAGAAGTGGAGCAGCAAACAACCAAGGAAAACTTAACATTCGTTTGTCTTTACCACTTGTATCAGTATATGCTACATAATAACAAGCAGCTGCTTTAGCTTTTACTTTATGATATGTTATAAGATCATTATTAAAACTCTTTCGAATATTTTGAAAAATTTCTTTTAATAATTGTTGTGCTGTTTGTTGGATATCACTTCTTTCATTGGCTTTCATGTTACGTGATTCAATACAACAAAAAAGATCAATTTCATTAGAAAATCCATAAGATCCAATAATTTCTAACATCTCGAATTGATATCGTTTGTAAAGACTTTGTGCAAAATCAATATATTCTTCATAACCTGTGTGAAGAAGATTTCGATCAAGACTAATGTCATTATTATCATTAGAAAATGCATTTTTAAATGTATCATTTAAATGATGAGCACTTCGAAATAATTTTCCTATTAGACAAAAATAAAAACTCTAAATCTATTTAAATTTATGTCAAAATGTAATATAAATATAACTTACCAAGTATTTTCGGAGATTGATACACTTCATAATCAGATATTTGCATAAAATCAGGTCTAGTTGTACCAGCTGTGTTAACAATGTTCTTAATTTGATCTGATGTATACGGATGTTCACCTGATTTTACGCTATCTAATTCTTGACTTAATCCAGCAGCTAATAAAATTGCTTCTTCACTGTCAATACCGAGCTGATCGACAAGAACAAGATGAATATTACTCAAACGGCCTAAATTGTCTTGTTCACAAATATCCAATATAACTTTTAAGCGATCATTGCGCGTTACGATACGATTAAGAGGCTTTGGACTTGGTCCAGAATCATACTCGTATGGAGTTGGATTAGGTGAAATAGGTACGAGTGTTGGATCCCAAATGACAGTATACTCATCACCATCCAGATCCGATCCAGATATTTCACTGGCATGTGGTCGTGAGCCTTGTTGAGGAAATACTAAAACATCATATAAATGATGGAGAGTCTTCTCATTAACAGCTCTTAAAACACGTAAATCTCCTGGATGATGACATGGATTTTTTGTAATAGCAACTGGTCCTTCCAAAATAGTTTTATGTCCATCTTCATCAGTAATTTGAATAAAAACTTGTCCTTCTTTAAGTACTTTATATTCATCAACGATGCCAAACATATAACGTGCTTTCGGAACACGGATATGAGCTCTTGTTACTATTTGATGAAGATTATTAGTAATTGTTGTAAGAAGAAGACGACGAAAAAAAGGTTCGCTTGATAAATTTGAATGACGAGAAATTTGTAACCATGGTAAAACATGAAGAATCTTATCACGAAGAACACACAAGGCTGATTTATTGGAAAAAAGTGACGCAATAAGCCATAAGATATTTCGCAGTTGAAAAACAAGAATATGTTCATTGGATATGCCACGATATGACAGTAAGTTGATTACTTCACGATTAAGACATAAGTTGCCTACAATAGATCATATTATAAAATATAAAGAATAGGTTGGAATAAATAAGACTATTGTTAAACAATTTCTCTACAATGAATTATGACAAAACTATGGAGGAAAAAATTCAGATGACGAAAAGTATTAGCTTTCAAAGGTTCAATTTTGGCATTCTGGATCGCTGAAGTTGTATTTATCTCTTCAGCGTATTGCACAACTCATACGATAATAAAGACTCTAGACTTCAAAATAAAAATAACATTATTTCAACAAACGATTTTTGGTATATTCAAAGGTTTTAATAAAAATTTTGTTTACAAATGACTTCGATATATAATCTATGCTCTTCCAAATGGACCACTCTGGTTTCTTTAAGTACTACCATGCAAGCTGGAAAAAAAATAATATTCGCGATCGTGACTTATTTCTCTATAACTTAAAGTTTTATAGGACATCAAATGGTGATTTTAATAATACAAAATAGTTGCTGAGATTAGATTTAAATTGGTAAAATAATTGAAGAAATATGAAATATTTATTTATTTTGACCTATCCGTTATAATAATTATTCACTTACGTCTACAGTAGTGTAGAACTCGTTAAGTCGTTACGACTATTCAACTATTCAACGACTATTCAACTATTCAACTATTCAACTATTCGACTATTCAACTAT